>CATIWC010002672.1:0-82119 GCA_948472305.1 Vicia faba | reverse complement strand
AAAGACCTTTGAGATGTTTTCTTGGGTTCGGGGAGTAGATTATGAAAAGGGAAGGTGCAAGCACCCTTTTCAGCCATGGTTAACCATGGGCTCTTAGTTACTTGTTTAGATCACTTGCTTTTGCTTTTCCAATTGTTTGAAATGGTGCTTTGTGTGTGGTTTGAAAGATGTTTTGAAAAGAGGTCATCGTTGTGGAAACCTTTGTAATGATTCTTGTTTGAATGTATACAAAGGTGTTTTTGTCTTTTGAAAAGATTTTTCAATGTTTTGAAAGTTTGATTTGGGAAATGTTTTGAAATTGTGTTGTGAAGTGTGTTTGAAAATAGCAAGGATGTTTTTGCAAGCTTGATCAAGTAACTAGGAGTTGTCTACCCTATTTTACTCAAAGGTATTTCCTACACATTTTTAACCCTTTTGACAGTGTTGTTTTACCATTGCATTTGGTAAACAACCTTGTATTAGGATGTTAAACGGGACATGCGCGGGTCATCATATTGTCCATGATAACAATTGTGCTAATTATCTTTGGCAAAATTTTTAAGGGACTAGATCATTTTGTATAGGCAACCAAGATAGCGTCATCGAGGGACTGTGATCTTTTGTTTTGTTTTTGTTTGCCAAAGTAACTCAACATGCATAACATGGTCAATTTTAAAGGCAATAAGTGGATGAAACCCTAGGGGGTGCAAGTTGTGCATTGTGTTGTCAATTTACGTGTTTTTTGTCTTTGTATTAGTCAAGTATTTGTTTGATTTTGGATGTTTTGCATACACACCCTAATCTCTAATCATGGCATAATTGAAAGCATAAATGCGTAAAAGTAAATCTACCACTATTACAACATGATTATGGGGAGTGGGATACAATATTTGAGTGGGGATTATTTGGCAAGAAATTAAAACCCTAATTTTACTATTACATCCAAATTGAATAAATGGCATAAATAATAAATAAATAATATTTAAATAAACAAATTAAATAAATATACAAAAACATTATGAATATGCAAAAATATTTATGTTTTTTTTTATGTATGTAAAAAAATATTTAGTGTATATATAAAAAAGAAATAAAAGATTTTATATATATATATATATATATATATATATATATATATATATATATATATATATATATAAATATATATATATATATATATATATATATATATATATATATATATATATATATATATATATATATATATATATATAATATATATATATATATATATATATATATATATATATATATATATATATATATATATATTAAGGGCAAAAACCCTAATTTTTTTTAAGAAAAGAAAATATATTTATATATTTTCTATGTACAATAAAATAATGTATATAAAAATAACATATATTTAGAAAAATATTATTTAAGTATAAATGATAAAAAATAAAGGTACAATATTTTTATGTTTTTATTCTCAAGTATTTATTAAATAAAATAAAAGTATATATATATATATATATATATATATATATATATATATATATATATATATATATATATATATATATATATATATATATATATATATATATATATATATATATATATATATATATATATATATATATATATATATATATTATATATATATATATATATATATATATATATATATTATATTAGTTATGTACAATAAAAATAAAATAAAATATATACAAGACAAAAAAATATATTTAGAACAATATTTTCTTAGTATAAATAAAATGAAGAATAAAAATAAAGGTATAATATTATTATATATTATTTTCAAGTTTTCAATAAATAAAAGTATATACTAATTAAATTATTTTTATGTTAGAAAATATAAAAATAAAATACAAAGTAAATGTGAAAATTTATAAAAATATTTTTTGATATTTTTTATGTTGAAAAATAAGAAAATAAAACCAGAAATGAAAATAAAATGGGAAAAATACAAAAGTATGAAGAAATGGGCCAGGGGGATGCAATCAGTAAAAGGGGGGTGTCAAAAACAAAGCCGGGGACCAAGCCCAGGGTGATGCAATCAGTAAAAGGGGGTGTCAAAAACAAAGCCAGGACCAAGCCCAGCCCACCAGACTTCATCTCAACCTTCGTTTCAAAATTGTGCGCGCCCTGTACAAAATGCTAGATCCTGCATACATGCTCTAATGCAAAAACTCAAAACATCAAAGTTGTAGCATTTTTCAAGACAAATCCAACCATATAAAGAACCCACTCTAACTCTCAAAGACCAGAGAGAATTTCTCTGGCCCTAAATCCTAACCTAATTTTTTCAGGAAGTTCATGGACCAAATTCTCTTAACACACTTAATTTAAATGGAAAACTGAGCATATGTACAGCTTCATGGCTATGAATACTACATTTTTATTCACAAACCTAAGCCTAATGATTCCTAAATAGAGAGATAGGAAGTTGACAAAAACCTGTTTCAGTTGAGATCGTGTCTGACAATGTAGAGCTTTTCAATGAGGCCTGAGGTGTTTGGGAACTTGCTTGAACTTCCTCTGACATTCCCCAATGCCTAGCTTGCCTTGAATATGCTTGAACAAGCTACAGAACTCAACCTGCACAAGCTGAGAATAAAAAATGGCAAACCTTGTAAAGGGAGTTACAGTCAGTGTTTAAGGGTTGAGATATCTTGGATAGGTTATATGGAAGGTGTTTGAACAAGTTTGAGGCAAAACGCACGAGGGGTTTTTGCTATGGAAGTCTAAATGCAGAAAACTGCCCTGTTTTGCAAGAGGGAAGTGATTTTGTTCTATGGCTGGCTTAAGGACTCAAAGGCTCATGTTTTAGACTCAAAGGGATGTATGAAACTTGTCTCTAATGTTTTCACCAGTTGGTTCTATCTGATGTTTAAGTTATGTTGTGTTTTACAAGTTTCTTGTAAATGAAGCAAAAGTGGACAAGTGATGCAAGATAGGACTGTACAGGCTATCTATCCTCTTGCATTGTATGCTCCTGGCCCCTCAAATTGGCGGATATTGTGTGCAGTACAAGATCTTGTTAAAGGCTCAAGAGATGTGGTTTGACATAAAGCACTTTTGACAAAAATGGCAAAGTTACCTTTTACCATTTAAGGATTAATCTTGTGTACAATCCTCTAATGACCAAAACAAATCCTTAGACCAATGGATTTGCATTTAATTATTGAGTAATGGAAGGGTTTTGAGACCTGTAATCTAGTGCAAACAAGGCTGATTAGAGTTTGCAACTTGTATCAATATGAACATGCCATGGATAAAAAGTGAGTTTTTGGCAACTTCAAGCCTTCGATTCTCCCTAACCACAAATGAGTTTGGAGAGTTCTTTGACATTTTAGAAATCTTGAAAAATTCTCTACATTCCATATTTGAAATGAAATTTTATATTCCAAGTGGAACTATGTGAAAAATGGCCATGAAGATGGGTCAAAATCCTGCCTAAACTAGGGCAAAATTTCACTAAGTTAAAAGTTTCATGGACCCTTGTTCCAAAAATCATAACTTGAGATCCAAATTCTTTTGAGAAAACTTTGTGAATAAAAGTTGTATACTTTGTGGAGGACTAAAACTTTCATGTTAGAAGTTTTGTTTGAATCCAATTGCATCATGGTGAAAATGTTGGGCAAAGTTGGGAAAAATTAAGAAAATTTCATAACTTGGAAAAATTCTAAGTTATGAAAATTTTCAAACTTAAACCCTAATTTGCAAAATTGGGTTTCTTGATGAACAAGTTTCATGTTTTTACACATCTTGATGAAAAATTACCCTTGGCACTTGATTTTGACCAAAAAGTCAAAGTTTGACTTTTCAGTGTACAATCAAATTTTGATCAGTTGACTGGAAAATTCATTTGTCAATCCAATGCATTTGAGATCTTTTGAACCTTGTGAATAGGTCAAGATGATGCCATTGAGTCCTTGAGTCCATGCTTGAACCCAATTTTCCATTGGCTAGGTCAAAAGTCAGATATTTCCTATATAGTCAAAACCCTAAAAATGACCATTTTGCCCTTTTGATGATCTGATCAAATTTCTTGAGGAGTTGTGGTACAAACTTGATCAAATGGTTCATAGGAGCCTAGAATGTTGATTTGGATAAAAAATTATGAGGTTTGACTGTAAATTGGCCACAATTGACTTTTTCCCCAATATAGTTGATTTTTAGGTCAACTGTCCAATTGACTGGGCAAAAGTTTGATTCAAGGCTTGAAACTTGGTATGAGCAATCTTATAAGTCCAACATGAAATATTAAAGTCACTTTGAGCGTTGAAAGTCCAAAAATCCCTGTGCAAACTCAAACCCTAATTTAGGTCATCAATGCAAGGAGATGTCTTAAGCAGAGCAAAACCCTAATCCTGTCTGGAGTTCAAGGAGTCTTGCGAGGGGAAATCTTGATAATATGAGAGAGTAAATTTTGGGGTACAACAGCTTCCCCTGTTCAATCTTCTTGAACCTAAAGAGTTAGATTGGCGAGTTTTCCTTTTGTGACTCGAAGGTAAAAGATGATTGGACACTAGAGTGCCCGTAAATCTGCACTCGTCAAAATGTAGCTGAGGGAATGGGCTTAAAGATGCCATTTGAAGATGGTAGAATCTTGCTGGAGATGGGCTTAAAGATGCCATCCAAGACTTGTTTGTTGAGAATCAAGAGAATGAATATCAAAATGGTATCTATATCTGGAACGTATCTGAGTTGTATCTGGAGATTGGACTCGTATGAGCAAAGGAATGGCGTCCATGTCTGGAGCGTATCCGAGCTGTAACTGTATTTGATTCTTGAATGAATATCAGAATGACTGCCATGTCTGGTGCGTATCTGGATTGTATCTGAAATTGAGATCTTGTATGAGTAGCAGAATGACTTTCGTGTCTGGAGTGTATCCGTGCTGTAACTGGGATCTAGACAAGTGACAGAATGACTTCTGTGTCTGGAGTGTATCTGAACCTGAAGTTGATAGTTGAATCTGAATGAGAAATAGAATGGCTTTCGTGTCTGGAGCATATCTAGTTTGTATCTGATTGCTGAATTCTGAATGAGTAATAGAATGACTTCTGTGTCTGGGGTGTATCTGTACTGTATCTGAATGAGAGATCTGAATGAGTAGTAGAATGACCGCCGTGTCTAGGGTATATCTGTATTGTATCTGAAGTCTTTGAACATTTGTTAAAGGTAGCTTTTAATCTTATCCTGAAAAAGGTAAAATGTTATCTAAAGCACAAAGTTATGTTGCATGACATGTATGATGTAATAAAATGTGCTTTTATCAATGTTTATGATATATGAATGTAATGGATGCGCATGTAAGCTGATTAGTTGTCCTGTTGAGGAAAATAAATCCTTGATAGCTGGAGATAATGAAATATTTGACTGCTGCTGGGAAAACAAATTCTTTGACCACTGTTGGAGATAGAAAATCCTTGGTGACCTGTGGGGATGAATAAGAACTTTGACAACTTCTGCGGGGATGTGAGAATCCTTCATGACTTTCCTGGGAAATAAGGAAAATTCTGATGATCTCTATTGGGGAATTAAAACCTGGGAGGCTTCAACTGGAGAAATGAGAACAAGAATCTTCGTTCTGCTGGGAAATAAACCTGTGGGGAGAAAGTTTATTCTGTTGGAGAGTCTTCAAGAGCTTGGGTTATATGCCAATCTATTGAGGAAGCAAGAATGAGAATCTTCATTCAGGCGTTTGGGTCAGGAGGTTGGGTGTATGCCAATCTACGGGGGTTTTAAGAATAAGAATCTTCATTCTGTTAAGGGTATCAGGAGCTTGGAAGTATGCCAATCTTCTGGGGTTTTAAGAATGAAAATCTTCCTTCTGTTAAGGGTATCAGGAGCTTGGGAGTATGCAAATCTTCTGAGGTATTATCCTTGGTTGGGGATAAAACAAAAGTTAATTGTTATCTGGTTGATTTTCAGGTTTTAAGATAACTTGCTGGAGGATTTGGAGAAACCGGATGATTTTCACTGTGGTTTAGAGGTTGAAGTTTTGGACTCCGTTGGGGAAGAAAGTTTTATCTTTGATGAGTGTGATCGGTGGATCTGGAACTGACTGTTTAACGCTGGTTCGCGAAATGTCACGGAAGCAAGAGTCGCCACCGTCTTTTATTTTCTCCAACATGGACAGGACAAAAGCACAGCAAAATTCCTTATGAGATAGTTTCTCGGTTCGGGAGGTAGATTTATAGAAAGGGAAGGTGTTAGCACCCTTTCTATCCATGGTTATACATGGGCTCTTAGATACGTACTCATTTGTGTTTTCAAAATGTTTGTTTGCTTTTCAATCGTGAGTGGGTTTGAAAAAGTTTCTTTGAAAGTTTCAGATCGACTCTTGTATCAGTCCTCAAGAGTGTTTGAAAAGTTGTTTTGAAAGCTTTTTGAAAAGTGTCAGTGTGAAAAGAGTTTTTGATTTGTTTTTTGAAATAGAGCAAGTATCTATGAGTCATCTACCTACCCTAAGGAATTAGGCTGTGTAAGTGTCCTTAAGGTAGTGTGTGATCGGTGGATCTGGAACTGACTGTTTAACGCTGATTCGCGAAATGTCGCGGAAGCAAGAGTCGCCACCGTCTTTTATTTTCTCCAAATGGAAAGGACAAAAGTACAGAAAAATTCCTTAAAGAGATTGCTCTCGGTTCGGGAGGTAGATTATAGAAAGGGAAGGTGTTAGCACCCTTTCTATCCATGGTTATCCATGGGCTCTTAGATACTTGCTCATTGTTTTTCAAAAATGTTTGCTTGCTTTTCAATTGTGGGTTAAAAAAGTTTCTTTGAAAAATTTCAGTTCGACTCGTACGTCAGAGTGTTTGAAAAATTTGTTTTGAAAGCTTTTGAAAAGTGTTGGTGTGAAAAGATTTCAGTTTGTTTTGAAGAGAGCAAGTATCCAGGAGTCGTCTACCTACCCTAAGGAATTCGTCTGTGTAAATGTCCTTTAAAGTAGTGCCATCCCACCATTGAGAGGTAGGTAGCACCACCGTTGGAGGTGTTCGGGTCAATTCGAGGTTGTAGGGACATGGTGATCACCAGAGCAATAGGGAGACACCTTAGAAGCTACCCTCATGCCAGGTTCCCGGATCATGAGGACTTACTAAGACATCCTCTACTCGACGATCACCTTTCGAAAGGCAAGGCAACAGTGAGGCGTACCCTAGGGGTGGTGTGTGCGATTCGTGTATCGTTTTCATTGATATTTGTCTTGTCATGTTCATTGGTGTTCTACGCTTGATTTTATTTTAAGTCCATACATTCTTTCATGCTTTTGTTAACAGTTAAAAGTTGCGGGAAAAGTAAATCTAAGACTATTACAAATGGCGCGGGTCCACATCGCCAAAATTAAACCGGACCCGATTTGACGGAAAGTAAATAAAGCGAAAGAAATAAAAGTGCGAGCAATTGTTTACACGGCTTTGGGAGAGATACATAATTATTTGAGCGAAATAAATAAATACGCGAAATAAAGGAATTAAAAACAAAACTAGGGCGTTGGACCCTTTTGCAAAATATTAAATTGCATGAATTAATTAATATTAAAAGAAAACAATTTTGGTATTTTTGTGTTTTTTAAGATTTGATAGGAAAAGAATTAATTAAAAACCAAAATGAAATGTTAAACCTAGTTCTAATTATTTTTAAGTTTATTATGAAAGTATTAAAATTTAACCTAAATGCAACCCTAATTAGTTTACAAGTTTAATTATGAAAATAAATAAATCACTAATATTATGGCAAAAAAAAAGGAAAATTAAAAGGAATAAAAAGTCATTAAACCTAATGCTATATTTTTGGATTTTAGTTATTAAGAAAATGTTGAATTTTTTAACTAAATGAAACCCTAATTTTTATGTACAATTTAATTATAAAAATAAATAAATAAATAATATTATGATAAAAGAAAAAATTAAAAAGGATAAAAATTAAGCCTAAATTCTATATTTTTTTATGTTTTATTATGAAAAGAATTAAGATAAACCTAATTAAACTAATATTTATTACATGTTAATTTATTTACAAGAAAATATTAAAATAGAATATTTATTATATTTTTTTGGTCTTTTCTGATTTTTAGGAAGTTTTTGTATTTTTGTAAAAAATAATTAATTAAATTAATAAAGGAAATAAAATCATAATTGAAAATAAAAAATAGAAAAAAATATAGAGAAGCAAACCAGGGGGGGGGGGGGGGTTCAGGCCCCAGATGGAGGTAAGGGCTCAGCAATTTGGCCCAACAAGCATGGAAGTTCGCTGACTTTTTCAGTTCGTGTATTAGTGCATTGACCAGGACTTAACGTGTTCTTCAGATCCATGCCGTTGGTTTAATCTTCAGGGGCACGTGGACCTCTTGATTGTGAGGGAATATGGTGCACTCCAATGATGAACCTGCATGTGAATGTGAACAAGAAAATAATATTGAAATTATTGAAGACCTGGGGATCGAACCCAGGTCTTGTGCATTGCCCATACGTTCGCTTGCCATCTGTGCCACTTAACCACTTTGTTATATAATAAGCAAAGAAATATTATAAAAGAAAAACAAGATTAGTGCTGGAAAACGCGCGAGATTTTAAATGAGCCAGTCAGCGTGTGACATGTAATCGTCTTCTCCACCTTCCCTGAAAACAAAACCATATGGCAACGGTTTCTTAAGCGTGGTTCAAGGTTGCTTTAGAGAAAATAGCGACTAGCGCTATACAACTCATAAATTAATCGCGACCATGGCTTCTTCTTCGTCTAAGTCTGCTGATTGCAATGGTGGTGGTCTGGGGTCCTGATTTTTCCTAATTTGAGAAACCCCAATTTCAAGCTTCTGTAAACCCTAACAGTTGTCAATGGCAAATCTCCAAATATGGCATGAAAACGAAATTAAACTACATGATTAGCTTCAGAATACGTTAGTTAACATGAATGCATAGAAAAAACATAATGAAAATGTCTGAATGTGAAGATACGATTATGCATTTTGTTTGACACAGCTTGAATCCATGGTACCAATTCTGGGCGTTTTGATGGATGTTAATGATTGGAATGCGTTCAGGAGATCACAAGGAAGCTTTTGGAATCAATATTAGGACTTGAATCAACCTCGAACACTGATTTCAGTTTTGAGTTTTATGGAGAATTTTCCAAGTTGGCAATGGTGTCTCCTGCGTAGCATTTAGTGTGTGGGCATTAGGTTTTGACTCAGCACTTATGAGGGAAGGGAATTAGGTCATTAGCTGGCCTTGATCCATGCCCATGAGAGAATTAGTCTTAGGTCTTTCACCATTAACAAACTTTCCCTTTTTTAAGCAAAACCAAGACTTGGTGTACAACCTAACCCTAGCATGAGTTTGTGAGCTGGCACATGATATATGGAAGCTATTCCAATTCAAATGACACTATTCCATTGATTTTTAAATTTTATTTGAATTTTTAAAGATTTAAAATGAATTAAATTATCAAAAATTAAATAAAATAGAAAAATCAATGTTTGATCTTAAAATTAATCATGGGACACGTGTGTGGCATGACAAGGCTGAATCAAGTGGAAGAAAGTAGGCCCTTTTGTCAAAAATTGAAGTTTCAAGGATAGTTGACTTTTGCCATTTCACAAAAACTTCCCAACTTCTACAAGGCATAACTTGCTCACTTTTTAAGCTTTTCTCATGTTTTTGGACATTTTGGAAAGGTCTTTGAGTCCTTTAACCAATGCCTTTGGTCCCATGTCATTTTGATTTTCCAATCTCAAGTTATGGCCTTTGACTTAAAGTCCCTTTTTGTTGACTTTTGAAAATGACCTATAATGTTGAAATTGATAACTTTTTGTGAGAGCATTCCTTGGACTTGAAGTATCAAGATGAGTTGTAGGAAATGTCTTTCTCTTCAAAATGAGCTTTGGATGGAATTTTTATGATAATCCATGTGAAAGTTATGCCTTGGTCAATTTCAGTTGACTTTTTCAGCTGTCCAAATAGGGAAACTTTTGCATCTTGATGATTTTCTGAGCCAAATTTTGAGAATCATGATCAAGCATTGATAAAATGATGTTTGTGGCTTCAAAATGATATGTTGACCAAAAATTTGAACTTTTGACTGTCAAATGACCATTTTGCCCCTACAGTTGACTGTAGTGCAATTTAGGGTTTTGACTGTGCAATTTTGAGCTGAATGCCTTGAAACTTGATATGAGGATGCTTGACCATGTTTGTAAGCATATGAGACTTGATTGGGCCTTTGAAAACTACCTTTTCTTGGTCAGACTCAAAACCCTAATTTTGACTGTTTAGGAGGCCCTTGCACTGTGCAACCCTTGGGGAATTTTGTGACTTGGCTTGGCAATTTCTTGAAGAATATGGGAGGGCAAATTTTGGGGTATAACAGTTGCCCCTGTTCAATCTTCTTAGACCTGAGGATGCAGATTGGCGGACGTGCCTTTCGTAATCCGAGGGTAGAAGATGATTGGACACTAGAGTGCCCAGAAATTTGCGCTCACATAGTGGCAGTGATGGTGGAATGGGCTTATAGATGCCATCTGGATGTTTGATTGCGTAAGAGATTCCTTGGCGAGAACCTGTATACCTGCAAAACAGAAAATGAGTACCTGACACGTTGCAGGAGCTGATTTTTAGATGCCTGGTATAGATGTGTCCTGACTGGTTACAGGAGCTGAGTCTGGAGCTTCAAACGGCGATGAAAGAACCAGGGATGGTTACTACCTTAGCATGAATGGTAAGAGAACCTTGGGCGACTTTAACTTCAACAACGCTCGTTGAGAAAAATCTTGGGTGTTTTTAACTTCAACAACGCTTGTTGAGAAAAATCTTGGGTGTCTTTAACTTCAACAACGCTTGTTGAGAAAAATCTTGGGTGTCTTCTACTGGAATAAGAATCAGGGAGATCTTAGGGTCGATCTGACTGAACCAGAGAGGCCTTTGACTGGGTAAGAATCAGGAAAATCTTAGGGTCGATTTAACTGAATCGGACAAGGTCTTGAAATATCTTCAACTGGATAAGCATCAGGGAGATCTTAGGGTCGATCTGACTGAACCAGAGAAGGCCTTTGACTGGATAAGCATCAGGAAAATCTTAGGGTCGATTTAACTGAACCGGACAAGGTCTTGAAATATCTTCAACTGGATAAGCATCAGGGAGATCTTAGGGTCGATCTGATTGAACCAGAGAAGGCCTTTGACTGGATAAGCATCAGGAAAATCTTAGGGTCGATTTAACTGAACCGGACAAGGTCTTGAAATATCTTCGACTGGATAAGCATCAGGGAGATCTTAGGGTCGATCTGACTGAACCAGAGAAGGCCTTTGACTGGATAAGAATCAGGAAAATCTTAGGGTCGATTTAACTGAACCGGACAAGGTCTTGAAATATCTTCAACTGGATAAGCATCAGGGAGATCTTAGGGTCGATCTGACTGAACCAGAGAAGGCCTTTGACTGGATAAGAATCAGGAAAATCTTAGGGTCGATTTAACTGAACCGGACAAGGTCTTGAAATATCTTCAACTGGATAAGCATCAGGGAGATCTTAGGGTCGATCTGACTGAACCAGAGAAGGCCTTTGACTGGATAAGAATCAGGAAAATCTTAGGGTCGATTTAACTGAACCGGACAAGGTCTTGAAATATCTTCAACTGGAATAAGTGTCAGAACGTCGCCATATCTGGTTTACATCTGGACTATATCTGGAAGGAAATCTGGAAGCAGTATCAGAACGTCACCGTATCTGGTTTACATCTGAAACTATATCTAGAAGGATATCTGGAAGCAGCATCAGAACGTCGCCATCTCTGGGTCATATCTGAAACTATATCTAGAAGGAACTCTGGAAGCAGCATCAGAACGTCGCCATATCTGGGTCATATCTGAAACTATATCTAGAAGGATATCTGGAAGCAGTATCAGAACGTCACCATCATCTGGATCATATCTGAAACTATATCTAGAAGGAAATCTGGAAGCAGTATCAGAACGTCACCATATCTGGGTCATATCTGAAACTATATCTAGAAGGATATCTGGAAGCAGTATCAGAACGTCACCATATCTGGATCATATCTGAAACTATATCTAGAAGGAAATCTGGAAGCAGTATCAGAACGTCACCATATCTGGGTCATATCTGAAACTATATCTAGAAGGATATCTGGAAGCAGTATCAGAACGTCACCATATCTGGATCATATCTGAAACTATATCTAGAAGGAAATCTGGAAGCAGTATCAGAACGTCACCATATCTGGGTCATATCTGAAACTATATCTAGAAAGAATTGCGTTAGTTGATAGTAATCATTTTTGTATTGATCTTTTTCCTGAAAAGGCAAAACATAATTGTATGCAAAATCATGATGCATGAACTGTATGTCTTCAAAATTAATGAGATTCGTGCCATATGATGCATATACATGCTACAATGTACGAAGATATGATGTTTATGACTGTATTTTTGTCTAAGAAAATAAATCCTTGACGGGTGCCGGGAAATCGTATCCTGGGCTGATGTTGAAGAATAGTTTTTTTTGCCTCCGCTGGGGATGATAGTTGCAAGTATACCGGTGGGAGAAGATAACTCCGTTGGGGAATAAACTTGGCAAATGACGGATTCTGCGGGGAGAAAAGATACTCTAGTGACCATGCTGAGAAGTAATACTCTGTGGGAAGAGAGATGCCTTGCTGAGTGTTAATAGTAACCTGCTGAGGATATCCTTGTTGTTGGAAGTGTCGATAGACTTCGCTGGGGATAGGAAGACTTTGTTGACGACGCTCTTTCCGTGGCTTTTGGCTGAGGATAACCCAGTTATATCCTGTTAAGGAAATAACTCTTTGAATAAAGCCGGGAGACGCGTTCGTGTTCTGCGAGGGGATAAGCTTCCAGAATCTACTGGGGATAAGCTTATTGCTTGGGGATATGGATTCCAATTTTTCTTGGGGAAACTGGATTGGACTCTCTCGGGGGAGTATTGAACTGTATTGGTTATGTTCTTCAACGGAACTTACCCTGATGCCTTGAAGGATAGAACAATCAGACTGCTTAGACCATTCTTCATTGCCCCTGTTTCTATGGGGGAGGAAGACCTATGAGGTGCTGATTGTTGTTGACGGGCGAACCTTCTTCTGGTAGGCAGGTGACAAGATGGCAGGACATAGTCGTATGCTTTGATCCCTAATTTTTTTGCTTGGACCGCCCTTTCGGGTTTTCAGTCCACCGAGATACCCATTTTTGCTCAAGCCGCCTTTTCAGGTTTTCGACTTGCCGGGTGTACAGATTTTTTTCATTTCATCCCTTCATATTGCCCGAACCCTTTTGGTTCGCCGGGAAGCCCTTATTTTTGCCTAGGTGTGTCAACCTAGCGGGTCTTTGATTTTGCGTAGTATTTTTCGACTATGTCCACGCTCTTAGAATGCAGGTAGGTGCCCCTGGCTGCTTGTGTTGCCATGTTACCAGAAGGTGTCTGATCGTGCAAGATTCGTTGCTGGAGTGCCCCAAGTGACTCAGGCAGAGATTTGCCCCAGGCTTTTTGGCCTTTTGAGAGATTCTCTGGATCTTGACTTAACTGCCCCAGATGGTAGACCATGATCATGCCGTGCCCCTTGATTGGAGATACTCTTGTTCATTAGACTTTCGTCATGCGAATTTCTATGCTGTTCAAACAAAAAGTCATATGCAAACAAAGTTATGTTAAAAATGCAAAGCTTATGTCTGTCTCGAAGATTTTGAAAATGCATTCTTTTTCAATAAAACAAGTAAATGTTTGTAAAAACATGATGTCAACTCCGTATTTACCGTAGGCCTTAAGGAGTCAGGATACCTTTCGTAACAGTATGCTTTCAAACTAACCCATGCTTCAGCTACGACTTTTAAGGGTTATAACGTGGCCTGGTTCACGGTTTAAGAAACAAAGGATAAAGGCTCAAATTATTTGTACCCACCCGCTCCTCGTGATGTTCTCCAAACCTAAACTCAGTTGATCATACGTTAGACCTAGTTTGAGTCTTTGTTCTGATTTTCCAGTGATGGTTCGGATATTGATGATTTATTCTGAATAGGCAGTCATCATTTTTGTCGAGGGTTTGTGGGACCACTTTCTTTTTGATTTTGTTATCCCTATTTTTTGCCTGAACTGTTTCCTTTTTTGGAATTACAATCAGCGGGATGCCCCAGTTTTGTAAGTCTTCTTCGTTGGCTTTGACTTTTTGGGCTTTTCATTTATGATTTTTTGTTGATAATGACTGCCTGTCCTTATGATTATTCGGAACCATCACTGTCTTTCTTCGTTTTGTAAGGATCTCTTTTTGGTGCCATTCGTTATGCACTCGGATCAACTGAGAGACTACCTTGCCCCAGGTTATGATTGAGGGTTTTGATTTTCGAAAATAAAAACTCCTACTTCTTTGGCTCAGAGGGGTTGACGAGGGATTATCTTCCTTATTACTCCAGTGTTTAGGAATTGAAATAATGCCTGTACCTCATCAGCGGGGTCTGTTCAAAAGCATACTGTAGATTAGGTATCGTTTTCGTCATCCTCCCTCAAGAGGCTCAGAATTATTAACCAAGAGTTGATCATCAGAAAAAATATGAAAAGAGTTTTGAATATAATGAAAACAATTGTATTAATTCCCAAAACAGACGTATGCGATGCATTAATAGAATAAAAGAGTTTGCTATGACAGTAATTGTTTGTATAAGCAAAGAAAAATACAACTCAAAAATTCAAATAAACAAAGGCTTCAACGATTGGGTAACGGAGCAGTGATTATGTTCGGAGTCTCTGGCACTTCAAACTGAATCTCTCCGGCGTCAATCATATCTTGGATCTTGTTCTTGAGAGGCCAGCAGTTGTCTGTAGTATGCCCCGGGCTATCAGAATGATACGCGCACCTATCATTGGGATGATAGTTGGGAGCAGAAGTGTTCGGATTCCGGAGAGGAGCCCTTAAGGTGATCAGCCCTGCCTTCAACATTTGTTGCAGTGCTTGATCCAGCGACATGTTGAGTTTGGTATACTGTCGTTTCTCCTTTCGCTGTTGCCCCTGTCCTTGTTGAGCAGGTCCAGGATTGGAGATCTGGATTGCCCCTGCCTCATGACGGCTCTTTTTACCGTGCACAGCATTGGATTCTTTCTTTCCCTGATGAGGCTTTTTATCAGAAGGTGCAGCCTCTTGAATTTTCCCAGACCGGATGCCAGCTTCTATTCGCTCTCCAGTCAAGATAAGATCTGTGAATCCGGCAGACGAATTCCTAATTAGGTGGTTGTAGAATGGACCAGACAGGGTCCCCAAGAACATATCGACAAGTTCCCGATCAGTCAGAGGTGGTTGTACTCTTCCAGCAAGATCCCTCCGTTTCTGCGCATATTCTTTAAAACCTTCACTTGATCCTAACGACATACCCTGGAGTTGGGTACGCGTAGGGGCAAGGTCGGCATTATATTGATACTGCTTGTAGAAAGCAGTAGCCAACTCCTCCCAGTTACGAACTTTGGTCCCATCTAGCTGATAGAACTATTCGAGATGAGTCCCTGAAAGACTCTCCTGGAAGAAGTGGATCCATAAATTCTTGTCCACCGTATATGGTTGAATCTTCCGAACATAGGACCTTAGATGCAGCTTGGGGCAAGACGCCCCGTCATACTTAGTAAAGGATGGTGCTTTGAACTTCCGAGGAATAACCACACCAGTTGACAAACCCAAATCTCCAAGATCCAGCCCAGGTACCTGTTGGATCTCCATAGCATTCAGCCTATCCTCCAACTGTTTGTACTTGTCCTCAGCCGGAGGGTACTGTTCGTCGTCGAAATCTGTTTCATTGTCGGAGACCTCTGGACTGGGCACCTCTCTCTCATGGTGACTGCTTTCCCTCACAGATGGGGTAGTTCTCTCAGTTTCAGTCTGCGGTGTATTCCCAGATCTGCGCCTAGGGCTGAACAAGACAGTCCTCTTCTTCTTCTTGTCCTTCTTCAAGAGCAGAGCCTTCAGGTCTTGTTGCCCCTGGGTCAAATTCATGATCAGCTCTTGGAACTGGGCGTTCTGAGCCTGGAGGTCCTTGATAGTCTGCTCAGCCGATGATTCAGGATTCATGGCGATCGGCTTTAATAAACAGCGAAGAAGGGTAAGCAACCTGTCAAAGGGACACCTGCAATGCAATGAGATGTATGACATGCATGCAATGATTTCAAGGACCTCGCGGGGTAAACAGAGAAACTTGTTAGAGTTGGAAACTGGCAACTTGATTGAAGGAACTTCCTGTTGTAGAGAGCCCTTCTTCAAGGGTCAAAGGCTCACCATATCCAGTGGGTCATAGCCCCTGACAACCTTGGCTAGAGGAAAATAAATCCTCCTTGCCCCTTGCTGGGATAGTTGGTTCATCATGACCTGCATCACAAGCCCTTGAGATCCTTGAAATGGGTTAGGATGTATGCAATGGTATGATGTCATGCTATGCATGGGGTGATGTAGGTAAACCCTGTTATGAGTCCCAATTAAGGACTATAAACAGACCCTGCAAGAAATTCAGTATACTTTGTTATGAGTCCCCATTAAGGGCTATAAACAAAACCTGCAAGAGATTTGGTAAACCCTGTTATGAGTCCCAGTTAAGGACTATAAACGAAACCCGCAAGAAATTTGGTAATCCCTGTTATGAGTCCCAGTTAAGGACTATAAACGAAACCTGCAAGAAATAAGTGTCAGGTAACAAGCACGCAGATAGTCAAGTACGAAGGCACACAAGTCACACAAAAGAGCCCTTAGGGTTCAGGCCAGCATGAGGTCTAGGTATTACCCTCTTGAAGTTGGTGGGTTCAACCTGTCCTAATCAAAGTAACTGGGTTCTAAGGTTCCCAATATCACGGGATTGCTTTCATTGTTCATCGTTTCGATTTAGCCACTGAACTGGCGACCGAAATATTCCAGGAAAGCAACCCTCAATTGAGTGTAGTATCGAGTATCAACCAACCTCGGACTGCACCAAAGTCAGTTATCTCACTACCCTAAAGAGGCCAAGGTAGTTCAATTAAGGTTCCTAAGGTCTGTTGATGCTTCACGACACCACGCGGAGGCCCCGTACTCTCCTTGACTGAACTCAAGGGTTACCGGTACACACCAAAGTGCCACATCAACGTAGCAGACTGCTTCAACCATGTCGGTATACCCCACACAGTTCCCTCACAGCCTTGTTGCTACTTTCTAAGAAAGGTATCCCCCAGATCCGGGTTAGGATCTATAGAACTCCCAAGCAACCCACAATAATAAAGCAAAGAAGACAATTGAAAACATAGTTATGAGCTAGCCCTAAGGTACACCCCACTTTTAAGTTTATGTCCCCAGCAGAGTCGCCAGTTCTGTGATCAGTGGATCTGGAACTGACTGTTTAACGCTGATTCGCGAAATGTCGCGGAAGCAAGAGTCGCCACCGTCTTTTATTTTCTCCAAATGGAAAGGACAAAAGTACAGAAAAATTCCTTAAAGAGATTGCTCTCGGTTCGGGAGGTAGATTATAGAAAGGGAAGGTGTTAGCACCCTTTCTATCCATGGTTATCCATGGGCTCTTAGATACTTGCTCATTGTGTTTTCAAAAATGTTTGCTTGCTTTTCAATTGTGGGTTAAAAAAGTTTCTTTGAAAAATTTCAGTTCGACTCGTACGTCAGAGTGTTTGAAAAATTTGTTTTGAAAGCTTTTGAAAAGTGTTGGTGTGAAAAGATTTCAGTTTGTTTTGAAGAGAGAAAGTATCCAGGAGTCGTCTACCTACCCTAAGGAATTCGTCTGTGTAAATGTCCTTTAAAGTAGTGCCATCCCACCATTGAGAGGTAGGTAGCACCACCGTTGGAGGTGTTCGGGTCAATTCGAGGTTGTAGGGACATGGTGATCACCAGAGCAATAGGGAGACACCTTAGAAGCTACCCTCATGCCAGGTTCCCGGATCATGAGGACTTACTAAGACATCCTCTACTCGACGATCACCTTTCGAAAGGCAAGGCAACAGTGAGGCGTACCCTAGGGGTGGTGTGTGCGATTCGTGTATCGTTTTCATTGATATTTGTCTTGTCATGTTCATTGGTGTTCTACGCTTGATTTTATTTTAAGTCCATACATTCTTTCATGCTTTTGTTAACAGTTAAAAGTTGCGGGAAAAGTAAATCTAAGACTATTACAAATGGCGCGGGTCCACATCGCCAAAATTAAACCGGACCCGATTTGACGGAAAGTAAATAAAGCGAAAGAAATAAAAGTGCGAGCAATTATTTACACGGCTTTGGGAGAGATACATAATTATTTGAGCGAAATAAATAAATACGCGAAATAAAGGAATTAAAAACAAAACTAGGGCGTTGGACCCTTTTGCAAAATATTAAATTGCATGAATTAATTAATATTAAAAGAAAACAATTTTGGTATTTTTGTGTTTTTTAAGATTTGATAGGAAAAGAATTAATTAAAAACCAAAATGAAATGTTAAACCTAGTTCTAATTATTTTTAAGTTTATTATGAAAGTATTAAAATTTAACCTAAATGCAACCCTAATTAGTTTACAAGTTTAATTATGAAAATAAATAAATCACTAATATTATGGCAAAAAAAAAGGAAAATTAAAAGGAATAAAAAGTCATTAAACCTAATGCTATATTTTTGGATTTTAGTTATTAAGAAAATGTTGAATTTTTTAACTAAATGAAACCCTAATTTTTATGTACAATTTAATTATAAAAATAAATAAATAAATAATATTATGATAAAAGGAAAAATTAAAAAGGATAAAAATTAAGCCTAAATTCTATATTTTTTTATGTTTTATTATGAAAAGAATTAAGATAAACCTAATTAAACTAATATTTATTACATGTTAATTTATTTACAAGAAAATATTAAAATAGAATATTTATTATATTTTTTTGGTCTTTTCTGATTTTTAGGAAGTTTTTGTATTTTTGTAAAAAATAATTAATTAAATTAATAAAGGAAATAAAATCATAATTGAAAATAAAAAATAGAAAAAAATATAGAGAAGCAAACCAGGGGGGGGTTCAGGCCCCAGATGGAGGTAAGGGCTCAGCAATTTGGCCCAACAAGCATGGAAGTTCGCTGACTTTTTCAGTTCGTGTATTAGTGCATTGACCAGGACTTAACGTGTTCTTCAGATCCATGCCGTTGGTTTAATCTTCAGGGGCACGTGGACCTCTTGATTGTGAGGGAATATGGTGCACTCCAATGATGAACCTGCATGTGAATGTGAACAAGAAAATAATATTGAAATTATTGAAGACCTGGGGATCGAACCCAGGTCTTGTGCATTGCCCATACGTTCGCTTGCCATCTGTGCCACTTAACCACTTTGTTATATAATAAGCAAAGAAATATTATAAAAGAAAAACAAGATTAGTGCTGGAAAACGCGCGAGATTTTAAATGAGCCAGTCAGCGTGTGACATGTAATCGTCTTCTCCACCTTCCCTGAAAACAAAACCATATGGCAACGGTTTCTTAAGCGTGGTTCAAGGTTGCTTTAGAGAAAATAGCGACTAGCGCTATACAACTCATAAATTAATCGCGACCATGCTTCTTCTTCGTCTAAGTCTGCTGATTGCAATGGTGGTGGTCTGGGGTCCTGATTTTTCCTAATTTGAGAAACCCCAATTTCAAGCTTCTGTAAACCCTAACAGTTGTCAATGGCAAATCTCCAAATATGGCATGAAAACGAAATTAAACTACATGATTAGCTTCAGAATACGTTAGTTAACATGAATGCATAGAAAAAACATAATGAAAATGTCTGAATGTGAAGATACGATTATGCATTTTGTTTGACACAGCTTGAATCCATGGTACCAATTCTGGGCGTTTTGATGGATGTTAATGATTGGAATGCGTTCAGGAGATCACAAGGAAGCTTTTGGAATCAATATTAGGACTTGAATCAACCTCGAACACTGATTTCAGTTTTGAGTTTTATGGAGAATTTTCCAAGTTGGCAATGGTGTCTCCTGCGTAGCATTTAGTGTGTGGGCATTAGGTTTTGACTCAGCACTTATGAGGGAAGGGAATTAGGTCATTAGCTGGCCTTGATCCATGCCCATGAGAGAATTAGTCTTAGGTCTTTCACCATTAACAAACTTTCCCTTTTTTAAGCAAAACCAAGACTTGGTGTACAACCTAACCCTAGCATGAGTTTGTGAGCTGGCACATGATATATGGAAGCTATTCCAATTCAAATGACACTATTCCATTGATTTTTAAATTTTATTTGAATTTTTAAAGATTTAAAATGAATTAAATTATCAAAAATTAAATAAAATAGAAAAATCAATGTTTGATCTTAAAATTAATCATGGGACACGTGTGTGGCATGACAAGGCTGAATCAAGTGGAAGAAAGTAGGCCCTTTTGTCAAAAATTGAAGTTTCAAGGATAGTTGACTTTTGCCATTTCACAAAAACTTCCCAACTTCTACAAGGCATAACTTGCTCACTTTTTAAGCTTTTCTCATGTTTTTGGACATTTTGGAAAGGTCTTTGAGTCCTTTAACCAATGCCTTTGGTCCCATGTCATTTTGATTTTCCAATCTCAAGTTATGGCCTTTGACTTAAAGTCCCTTTTTGTTGACTTTTGAAAATGACCTATAATGTTGAAATTGATAACTTTTTGTGAGAGCATTCCTTGGACTTGAAGTATCAAGATGAGTTGTAGGAAATGTCTTTCTCTTCAAAATGAGCTTTGGATGGAATTTTTCTGATAATCCATGTGAAAGTTATGCCTTGGTCAATTTCAGTTGACTTTTTCAGCTGTCCAAATAGGGAAACTTTTGCATCTTGATGATTTTCTGAGCCAAATTTTGAGAATCATGATCAAGCATTGATCAAATGATGTTTGTGGCTTCAAAATGATATGTTGACCAAAAATTTGAACTTTTGACTGTCAAATGACCATTTTGCCCCTACAGTTGACTGTAGTGCAATTTAGGGTTTTGACTGTGCAATTTTGAGCTGAATGCCTTGAAACTTGATATGAGGATGCTTGACCATGTTTGTAAGCATATGAGACTTGATTGGGCCTTTGAAAACTACCTTTTCTTGGTCAGACTCAAAACCCTAATTTTGACTGTTTAGGAGGCCCTTGCACTGTGCAACCCTTGGGGAATTTTGTGACTTGGCTTGGCAATTTCTTGAAGAATATGGGAGGGCAAATTTTGGGGTATAACATAGTGCCATCCCACCATTGAAAGGTAGGTAGCACCACCGTTGGAGGTGTTCGGGTCAATTCGTTGTAGGGACAGTGTGGTCACCAGAGCAACAGTAGGACACCTTAGAAGCTACCCTTATGCCATGTTCATGGAAATAAGGACTTACTAAAACGTCCTATGCTCGACGACCACGTTTCGAGGGGCAAGGCAACAGTGAGGCGTACCCTAAGAGTGGTGTGTGAATTTGTGTATTATTTTCAGTTATGTTTTCTTTTGTCATGCATTATAGTGATCTACGCTTTGATTTCATTTGGGCCATTCATTCTTTCATGTAATTAGCAGTTAAAAGGTGCGGAAATTAAAATGCGGAAAATAAAGGTCCTACGCTATTACAAGGCGCGGGTCTATACATCGCCAAATTAACAAAGACCCGTTTTTAAATAAAATGCGGAAAGTAAAGGCCCTAATTACTATTACAAGGCTTTGGTGAAATTACATAATATTTAAAATGAAAAATATAAACAAACGCGCGAAAAGAAATTAGAAGCGAAAGTGCGAGGGCGTTGGACCCTTTAAAGAAATTAAATTGAAATTGAAAGTAAATTAATTATTTAATAAGAAAAGAAGTTATTTTTTGATGTTTTTTGGTATTTATGAAAATAAAAGGAAATTAATTAAAATTAGAAATAAAACCCTAGTTCTAAATTGTTTCTAATTATTAAAGAAAATATTTAAGTTTTGACCTAATTCATCCTAATTATTTAATTACAAGTTTATTTACAAAATAATTAATAGTTAATGATAATAATAATAAGAAAAATTTATTTAATGAGAAAAGAATAAAAATGCTAAAAACCTAATTTTTTTTATGTATTTTAGTTATTTAAAAAAAAACATTAAAGTTGAAAACCTAAATTTAAACTAAATTGATTATTGAAAATTTATTTACAAAAATATTAATGACTTTTAAATATTAAATAAAAACATATTTTATTTTTATGATTTTTTCTGGTTTTTATACTAAAAATTATTTTTATGAATTAAATAAAAAAACAATTAAAATAAAAAAAGAAGAAAAGGAAAGGGAATTAAAAAGAATACAAACAATGGGGGGTTTCTGCCCAATTTGGAGGTGTTGCAAGCAGTTTGGCCCATTCAATTCCAGGCCTTTTTGACTTTCTGGCGCTTGTGTGTGGGATGTTTGACCAATGTACATGGTGGACTGCTTGTGACGGCCATCAGATTGAGGCTTCTGGGCGCGTGGCAAGCTAGATGGTGAGGCTTCATGATGGTCCTTGGATGGCATACTGCATAGGAACGCGTTAGAAGAAAAATTATTGAATAAGTGGGGGACCTGAGAATCGAACCCAGGTCCTAATACCTGAAGGACAACACACCAACCAGCTGAGCCAACGTGCGTATTTGATATTAGTATGGAACATGATTATTATGAGAGAGAACAAACGCTAGTGGTAGAACACAAAAACACACGCGAATGATTTGAATTTCCCAGTCACGTATGGACACGTCCACCTTCTTCTTTGTTTGCCTGAAAATGCAGAATAGATAGCGGGGGTTTTAAACCCCCACTAACCCTAAACCTGAAAAATAGCGATTAGCGTATAGTCAAAAAGAAAAAGGGCGCGATGGGTGGATTCCGTTCGTTGGGAGGTCCTGATTCCAATAGTATAGGTTTGAATGGCCAATTGTTCCATATGAAAGAAACCCCAAAATTGGAGCTCTGAAACCCTAAGCAGCTTTCATGGTGGATTCGTGTACAGGGCTTAAAAATTCAATCAAAGAATGCCAATAGCTTCAGAACACTCATGTTAGTATAAATCAATGCTTAAAACGTATGGAAAATGTATGCAAATTCAAACACGAATATGAAAATATTTATGAACAGGGCAACGTGGTTCTACCAATTCTTGAGGTCAGGGGCTATGTTCTTGATTGCAATCTCTTCCTGGTGGTGTCAGCAAGCTTTTGGAATAGCTTTGAGGCCTTGAAACGAGTTCTAGCTATGAAAACAGTTTTGAGATTTTTTGTGAAAAAGTGAAAATTTGTTCTATGCCTTTTGCGCAGCTTCTTGTGTTCTTTTCATTAGGGTTCAATTGTGCATATATGTGTGAATGAATTAGGTTAGAAAAATCAAGCCCAAAGCCTTTGCATTGATGATTTTGAATATTTGATTTTCATGATCTTTTCCAATCCTTTTTGCCATGGAAACTTGCCTATTTTGGAAGATTTGGTTCCCTTGAGCATGTGCACGAAATATTTAGGTCATGATGGAAAGATTTGCTACACCAAAAAGATTTAAAATCATTATTTAGTATTTTTCTCATATTTAATTTTAATTAAATGAATTAATAGGATTAAAAACTCAATTAATTAATTAAAAATAAGAAAATAACTCCCTTTTAGCTTAATGGGTCGTGCATAGCTTTTGGGTGATGATTCATGGAAGAAATTGAGGCCCATTAGCAATTTTGAGGCATTTGAAGCAAAGTTGACTTTTCAAAATTCCCAAAAATTTCCAAACTTCCACAAAGCATATCTTGCTCAACTTTTAAGATTTGATCATGTTCTTGGACATTTTGGAAAGGTATTGAAGTCATATAACCAATGTATTTGGTCCCATGTCATTTTGATTTACCAATCTCAAGTTATGGTCTTTGACTTAAAGTGCCTTTTTGTTGACTTTTGAAAATGACCTATAATGTTGAGATTGATAACTTTTTGTGAGAGCATTTCTTGGACTTGGAGTGTGAAGAGGAGTTGTAGGAGATGTCATTCTATTCAAAATGAGCTTTGGATGGAATTTTTCTGATAAACCATGTGGAAGTTATGCCTTGGTCAATTTGCAGTTGACTTTTCCAATTGTCCAAAAATAGAAACTTTTGCATCTTGAGACTTTTTGAGCCATGCCTTGAGAATCATGATCAAGAATTGATCAAATGATGTTTGTGGCTTCAAAATAAGATGTTGACCAAAATTTTTGACTTTTGACTGTCAAATGACCATTTTGCCCCTGCAGTTGATTGTGAAGCAATTAAGGTTTTGATTGTGCAATCTGATGCTGTGAGTCTTGAAAATTGGCATGAGGATGCTTGACAATGTTTATAGGCATGTGGGACTTGTTTAGACCCTTGGAAACTTCAATTTCTTTGCCATAACCAAAACCCTAATTTTTGACTGTTATGAGGCCATTGGACTGTGCAACCCTTGAGAGATTTTGAACCTTGATCTTGGCAAATCTTGAAGAATATGGGAGGGCAAATTTTGGGGTACAACAGTTGCCCCTGTTCAATCTTCTTAAACCTGAGGATGTAGATTGGTTGACGTGCCTTTCGTAATCCGAAGGTGGAAGATGATTGAACACTAGAGTGCCCAGAAATTTGCGCTCACATAGTGACGTAACAGCAATGTGATGGCGGGAATGGGCTTATAGATGCCATTTGGAGATTGATGGATAGGGAAATGGGCTTACAGATGTCATGTTGAGACTGATGGGGTAGGATAATGGGCTTATAGATGCCATCTAGGTGTCGATCGCGTAAGAGATTCCTTAGCGAGAACTTACGTACCTGAAAAAGAAAGATAGTTACCTGGCCTGTTACAGGAGTTGACTTTAAAATTCTTTATATAGACGCGCCCTGGCTGGATACATGTATCGAATCTTTGAACCCTTCAGACGTGCCCTGGCGAGATACAGGAATCGAGTCTGGAGCTTCAAAATGTGATGAATGAATCAGGGATGGTTACTACCTCAACAGGATGATGAGAGAACCTTGGACGATTACTACCTCAGTGGAACGGTGAGAGAACCTTGGGCGATTACTACCTCAATAGTAACGATGAGAGAACCTTGGGCGATTACTACCTCAACAGTAACGATGAGAGAACCTTGGGTGATTACTACCTCAACAGTAACGATGAGAGAACCTTGGACGATTACTACCTCAGCGGAACAGTGAGAGAACCTTGGGCGATTACTACCTCAACAGTAACGATGAGAGAACCTTGGGCAATTACTACCTCAACAGTAACGATGAGAGAACCTTGGGTGATTACTACCTCAACAGTAACGATGAGAGACCCTTTCAGACGCACCTTGGCAAGATACAGGAATCGGGTCTGGTAATGCTAGTCGTCAACAGATACACCCTAGCAAGATACAGGCATCGGATCCTCGAACTCTTCAGACGCACCCTGGCAAGATACAGGAATCTGATCTGGTAATGTTAGTCTTCAACGGATACACCCTGGCAAGATACAGGCATCGGATCCTCGAACTATTCAGACACACCCTGGCAAGATACAGGAATCGGATCTGGTGATGTTAGTCGTCAACGGATACACCCTGGCAAGATACAGGCATCGGATCCTCGAACTCTTCAGACACACCCTAGCAAGATACAGGAATCGGATCTGGTGATGTTAGTCGTCAACGGATACACCCTGGCAAGATACAGGCATCGGATCCTCGAACTCTTCAGACACACCCTGGCAAGATACAGGAATCGGATCTGGTAATGTTAGTCGTCAACGGATACACCCTGGCAAGATACAGGCGTCGAATCCTCGAACTCTTCAGACGCACCCTGGCAGGATACAGGAATCGGGTCTGGTAATGTTAGTCTTCAATGGATACACCCTGGCAAGATACAGGCATCGGATCCTCGAACTCTTCAGACACACCCTGGCAAGATACAGGAATCTGATCTGGTACTGTTAGTCGTCAACGGATACACCCTGGCAAGATACAGGCATCGGATCCTCGAACTCTTCAGACACACCCTGGCAAGATACAGGAATCTGATCTGGTACTGCTAGTCGTCAACGGATACACCCTGGCAAGATACAGGCATCGGATCCTCGAACTCTTCATACACACCCTGGCAAGATACAGGAAACTGATCTGGTACTGCTAGTCTTCAATGGATACACCCTGGCAAGATACAGGAATCGGATCCTCAAACTCTTCAGACACACCCTGGCAAGATACAGGAATCTGATCTAGAATCGATCGTCAACAGATACACCCTGGCGAGATACAGGAATCGGATCTTTAGTTGCGACCGTTGATAGCAAATATCTTTATATTAACCTTTATCCTGAAAAGACAAAACGTTAGTTGTATGCGATGTCATGATGTATGACATGCGAGATGTGACAAGTGAGATTATATGTTCATGATGCGTATGTGCATGCTATAATGTATGAAGATGCGATGTTTATGAATGTATGTTCTCGTCTAGGAAAGTAAATCCTTGACGGGTGTCGGGAAGTCACATCCTGGGCTGATGTTGAAGAATAGATTTTGTTGTTTCCGCTGGGGAGTGATGGTTGCAAGAATACCGGTAGGGGAAGATAACTCCGTTGGGGAATAAACTTGGCGAATGGATTACTCTGCGGGGAGAAAATTACTCTAGCGACCTTGCTGGGGAGCAATACTCTGTGGGAAGGGAAATACTTTGCTGAGATGTTGATGGTAACTTCGCTGGGGATACCATTGATATGTTATGTTGAAGGACTTAATAGACTTCGCTGAGGATAGGAAGACTTTGCCGGCGACGATCTTTCCATGGATATTGGCTGAGGATAACCCAGTTATATCCTGGTAGAGAAATAACCTTTGAATAAAGCCGGGGGACGCGTTCATGCTCTGAAGGGGGGGAGCTTCCAGAATCTACTAGGGATAAGCTTACTGCTGGGGAGATGATTCAGCTTTCCTGGGGAAATCTTCAGACTGGACTCTCCTGGGGAAATTTTCAGACTGGACTCTCCTGGGGAAATTTTTGAGATGAACTGGAAGTGGCTTTGCTGAATGTCTGGTATACCGCCGGGGAACAATCTTGGATCAAGACTGTCGGGGATGCTTGTTAAGAATGATTGTATATTGCGCTGGGGAATGTTGGGATCTGCTGGGAATACCCAACTTTCTTAAGGCCGATAGTATAACTCTGCTTGGGGAGAGTGTATTGACTTGCTGGCTCACTCTCTGGGAATTTAAGATATCTTGGTTACGTTCTTCAGCTGAACTTACCTTGGTACCTTGGTGGACAGAGCAATTAGATCGCTTAGACAACTCCTTATTGCCCCTGTTTCTAATGTTACCTGTAATTAATCCTTTGTTTCATATGTAAATATTTATGAGTTAGCAATTATTTTCAAATGCATATATCACAAATTGAACCTTGGACGTTCTTCGCAAACAAAACAACAAAAGGAAAAACAATTGGCAATTTTAACTGAAAAGTGATTTTATATTGATTTTTGAATTTGCCTGTAAATAGGCGTTTATATACAAGAGGCTGACGTCCTAGTAAGAGAACGCCGCCGAACAAAAGAGTTTATACAATTTGTACAAAGGGAAAACAAAACAGCTATGTGAAAAGAATAATCCCACTGGGTTCCAACTCTGCTATTGCCTTTATATCTTCGAGCGTCTCATCACTTGATGACCTAGTTGAAGATGAAGCTGATTGATTGATGTCGTTTGAACTTGACAGTTGATACCAGATTCTGGATGCAAGGTGATCCAATGAGACATAGTATTACGCTTTATCCCTAACTTTTGCCTGGACCGCCCTTTCGGGTTTTCAGTCCACCGGGATACCCATTTTTGCCCAAGCCGCCTTTTCAGGTTTTCGACTTGCCGGGTGTATAGATTTTTTCATTTCATCCCTCATTTTGCCCGAACCCTTTTGGTTCGCCGGGAATCCCTAATTTTTGCCTAGGTATGTCAACCTAGCGGGTCTTTTATCATGCGTAGTATCTTTTTACTATGTCTGCATTGGCGGGGTGAGGAAGGTCGTCACCATCCATGGTGGTTGGGATCATGGCTCCTCCTGAGAACACATGTTTAACCACAAATGGCCCTTCGTACGTAGGGGTCCATTTGCCCCTTGGGTCACTCTGAGGAAGGATGATGCGCTTGATTACCAGATCCCCAACTTGATACTCTTGTGGTCTGACCTTTTTGTTAAATGCCCTGATCATCCGTTTTTGGTACGTCTGACCATGACATATAGCAGTAAATCTCTTTTCGTCAATTAGATTTAGCTGATCAAGTCGTGTCTGGATCCAATCCTCTTCATTCAGATCTGCATCCTTCATTATCCGGAGAGAGGGTATCTGCACTTCGATCGGTAAGACTGCCTCCATGCCGTAGACCAAGGAAAAAGGAGTTGCCCCGGTTGACGTCCTTGCTGAGGTACGGTACCCATGTAGAGCAAACGGCAACATCTCGTGCCAATCTTTATAAGTCACCGTCATCTTCTACACAATCTTCTTGATATTCTTATTTGCCGCTTCGACAGCCCCATTCATCTTCGGCCAGTAAGGAGAAGAGTTGTGGTGCTGTATCTTGAATTGCTCGCAGAGCTCAATGATCATCTTATTATTGAGATTGGTACCGTTGTCTGTAATGATTCTTTCCGGGATGCCATATCGGCAGATCAGGTTATGCCGAATGAACCGTGCCACGACGTTCTTGGTTACAGTGGCGTAGGAAGCTGCTTCAACCCACTTTGTAAAGTAATCGATTGCCACCAGGATGAAGCGATGCCCATTAGATGCCGTAGGTTTAATCTCGCCGATCATATCTATGCCCCACATTGCAAAAGGCCAAGGTGCAGTCAAGACATTCAGAGGAACTGGAGGAATGTGCACCTTGTCAGCGTATATCTGGCACTTATGACATGTCCGAGAATGTTGGTAGCAATCAGCTTCCATTGTGGACCAGTAATATCCTGCTCGGAGGATTTTCTTTGTCATGGTGTGCCCACTGGAATGCGTTCCGAAGGTACCTTCATGTAGCTCTGCCATGATTCTTTCTGCCTCAGTCTTATCCACACAGCGCAGTAAGGTTGAATCATGGTTTCGCTTGTACAGGATGCCGTTGCTGAGGAAGAACTTTGCTGCGAACCTTCTCAGAAACTTCTTATCATTGACCGATGCACCTTCAGGATATTCCTGAGCTTCCAAGTATCTCTTCACCTCATGGTACCAAGGTTTCTAAGTCACTACCTCAGCGTCAAGATCACAACAGTATGCCGGTTCGTCCAGTTTCCAGATAATGACCCGGGGAGCCTCATTGTCCCATTTGACTTTGAACATGGAAGACATCGTAGCTAACGCGTCCGCCAGCTGATTCTCCTCTCTCGGAAAGTGTTCAAAAGTTATCTCTGTGAAGTGGGGGATCAAGGTCAACACACACTCTTTGTAAGGAATAAGATTCGGATGTTTCGTATCTCACTCGCCTTTGATCTGATTGATCACGAGAGCAGAATCTCCGAAGACACTCAGAAACTTAATCCTTAAGTCGATTGCAGCTTGGAGTCCCATGATGCATGCCTCATACTCCGCCATGTTGTTGGTGCAGTTGAAACATAGCCGGGCAGTGAGTGGAGTATGAGTGCCTTGAGGGGATATGATTACGGCGCCAATACCGTTACCCA
The DNA here is from genome assembly GCA_948472305.1 of Vicia faba. Taxonomy (NCBI): domain Eukaryota; kingdom Viridiplantae; phylum Streptophyta; class Magnoliopsida; order Fabales; family Fabaceae; genus Vicia; species Vicia faba. The sequence goes on along the minus strand of CATIWC010002672.1, from coordinate 52,507 downwards.
AAGCGTTGGAGGCTCCGTCAAAGTGCATAGACCATCGGGATCCTTCCTCAGGTCCTTCATCCGGTCCAGGTATCACAATCAGTCACAATCATGATGCTCTCGTCAGGAAATTCAAAGTTCATTGACTGATAGTCATCTACTGCCTGGTGTGCCAAGTGGTCTGCCAGTACACTTCCTTTGATAGCTTTCTGAGTTGTGTACTGGATGTCGTATTCTGTCAAGATCATTTTCCATCTTGCTATTCTCCCAGAGAGAGCAGGCTTTTCAAATATGTACTTTATTGGATCCATCTTTGAAATCAACAAGGTAGTGTGAGTCAGCATATACTGTCTCAGCCGGCGAGCAGTCCATACCAAAGCGCAACAAGTCTTCTCGAGCAGTGAGTATCGGGTCTCACAATCGGTAAACTTTTTGCTAAGGTAATAAATGGCATGCTCTTTTCGGCCAGACTCGTCATGTTGCCCCAGCACACACCCCATTGAGTTGTCAAGTACTGTCAGGTATAGTATCAGAGGTCTCCCTTCAACCGATGGCATAAGGATGGGTGGTTCTTGGAGATACTTCTTGATTCTGTCAAAAGCGGCCTGACATTCATCGTTCCAACGTACTACCTGATCTTTCTTCAGCAGCTTGAAGATTGGCTCACAGGTAGCGGTTAGGTGCGAGATGAATCGAGCAATGTAATTCAGACGTCCTAGAAAGCCTCTGACCTCTTTCTCTGTCTTAGGAACTGGCATCTCTTGAATGGCTTTAACCTTGGCAGGGTCCACTTGAATACCCTTATCACTTACGACGAAGCCTAGCAACTTTCCAGATCTAACCCCGAAGGTGCACTTGTTCGGGTTCAACCTTAGCTTGTACAGTTTCAGACGGTCAAACAATTTCTGCAGATGATCAAGGTGTTCCTCCTCAGTTTGGGACCTTGCAATCATGTCGTCAACATATACTTCAATCTCATGATGGATCATGTCATGAAATAAAGCAACCATGGCACGTTGATAGGTTGCCCCAGCATTTTTCAACCCGAATGGCATGACCTTGTTGCAGAAGGTGCCCCACTGAGTAACAAAGGTAGTCTTTTCCATGTCTTCAGGAGCCATCTTGATCTGATTATAACCTGAAAAACCATCCATGAAGGAGAACACTTTGTGCTGAGCAGTATTGTCAACCAGAACGTCAATGTGAGGTAGGGGGAAGTCATCCTTGGGGCTTGCCCTGTTCAGATCCCTGTAGTCAACACACATTCTGACCTTACCATCCTTTTTCGGTACCGGCACTACATTGGCAACCCATTGAGGGTAAGAAGTCACTGCTAGAAACCCGGCGTCGAACTGCTTCATAACCTCAGCTTTGATCTTCTCAGACATCTCTGGACGCATACGGCGGACCTTTTGCTTAACCGGAGGGCAGTCTTCCTTGGTAGGCAAGTGATGGACCACAATGTTAGTATCTAACCCAGACATGTCTTCGTAGGACCAGGCGAAGATCTCCACATAATCATGTAACATCTGAGTCAACCGTTGTTTCACGCTGAGCTCCAGGTTGGCACCAATCTTAACCTCCTTTCTGTCTGCCTCAGTACCCAGATTTATCGTTTCCACTGGCTCTTCATGTGGTTGAATTGCCCTCTCTTCCTGGAGTAACAGTCTCGCAAGCTCGCCAGGCACTTCGCAATCATCTTCACCTTCGTCTTCGGCTAAGTTGATCGGATTTTCGAAGTCATAACTGGAAGTAGCAGAGTCGTTACCAGTGAGATCCAGAGTGGATTGAAACCTGTATGGGTGAGTGTGTGTAAATACAGCTGTTTTGCAATATATAAAGAAAGAAAGAAAGAAAGGGAGCACAAGATTTGAAATGCGAAAAAACGTCCAAGATCTTTATTCATGATATATGAAATGACAATTAATATGCCCTCACAAATGAAGCTAACGGTGCCCCGAGTAAGACACCGGGCCATAAAGTTTCAATTTTATTGTTTATTACAAATAACAAAAACAAAGGAATTCATTACTGCGTAACAAAAGTAACAGGTAGGTTGTCTTTTGCAATCCAATTGTTAGGTCCATTGTCGGCCGTTGGATAAATCCAGCTGTTGAACTCAGATTCTTCCACTTCATCATCATCTCTGATAGCATTCACTCTATGGTCGGGCAGGGGAGCTGTCACCACATTGGGCTTCTCAGGTGCCTCAAACTGTACCTCCTTTGCATCAATAAGGTCTTGCACCTTGTTCCTTAGGGCCCAGCAATCATCAGTAGAATTCCCTGGGCTATCGGAGTGATAAGCACAGCGGGCATTTGGGTTATACTTAGGAGAGGTAGTGTTCACAACCTTCGGAGCCTCTCTAACAGTCACCAAGTTGGTTGATAGCAGCTGTGACAAGATTTGTGACAAGGTCATACTCAGCCGAGTGAATTCTCTTCTGGGTCTTTCAGCCCTTGGTTGATTGAGTTGCCGAGGAGCGGCAGCAGGTTTAGCAATCATCACCGCATTGACAGTTTGGCGGCGCTCTGGTTTATCTTGCCTCCTAGGCCCATACACAGCACTGGCCTCCTTTTTGAAGGGCTTCTTCTCAGAACTCGAAGACGCACCTTTCTGAATCTTTCCGGACTTCATGCCAGCCTCTATCCTTTCCCCAATCAGAATAAGGTCTGTGAACCCTGCAGATGAGTTACCAATTCACAGTCCGTTAACGGAGGCTGCACCCTGCCAGCCAGGTCCCTCCACTTCTGCGCATACTCTTTGAAACCTTCGCCTGATCCTAGCGACATACCCTGGAGTTGGGTACGTGTAGAAGCAAGGTCGGCATTATATTGATACTGCTTGTAAAAAGCAGTAGCCAACTCCTCCCAGTTACGAACTTTGGTCCCATCCAGCTGATAGAACCATTCGAGATGAGTCCCTGAAAGACTCTCCTGGAAGAAGTGGATCCACAAGTTCTTATCCACTGTATACGGCCGAATCTTCCGCACATAAGATCTGAGGTGCAGCTTAGGGCAGGACGCCCCGTCATACTTTACGAAAGATGGTGCTTTAAACTTGTGCGGGATGACCACACCAGAAGATAGACCCAAGTCTCTGAAATCCAACCCAGGCACTTGTTGAATTTCCATGGCATTCAGACGGTCTTCCAACTGCTTGTACCGGTCTTCAGCTGGAGGATACTGTTCCTCATTAAAATCGGTCTCGTTGTCAGAGACCACCGGACTTGGAGCCCTTCCCCCCTGGGGACTGTCTTTGTCTACAGAAGAACCAGCTTCCTCATTCTGCAGAGTGTTACCAAATCTCCGGCCCGTGTTGAATATAACAGTTCTCTTCTTCTTTTTCTTGACCAACAGGGCCTTCAGTTCTGCCTGTCCTTGAGCCAAACCCATAATCAGCTCCTGAAATTGTGCGTTCTGCGCCTGAAGGGCCTTGATAGACTGCTCGGTAGATGATTCAGGGTTCATGATGCTGAAATAAACAGCGAAGAACAGTAAGCAACCTGAAAAGAAGAGTACCTGCTATGCACATGATGAATGGAATGCGTATGATTTATGTTTTCAAAGACAATCGGGAATCAACTTTGTAAACAAAAAGGAACACACTTCATTAGATTCAACTTTGAAATTTATATTGTTCAACAGATTTCCCTTAGGCGTTACATAAAAATGGAAATACTAAAAAGGGAAGTAAAACTGTAAAAGAACATCCAAAGCTCATCATTGATCCCAAGGTCTCCTCTTCTCAGTACGGATGTAGTCATTCAGAGCTCGCTCATTCTCCAACTGCTTTGTCAGCTTCTGGATCTTCAATTCCTGCTCGTTGAACTTTTCCCGATAAGAATCCCGTTCTTCTTGCAGTTGCGCCCAAGACCTCTTTAATGTCTCATAATCAGTAGGTATCTGAGGAGGGAGAACAGTTGGAGGAACCCCATCTCTATCAGGATTCTCAAGAATGATAGGTTTGACAGCTTCATACGGCATACCTAACTTCTGAGCACGGATGCAGACCCATTTGGAGTAGGCTTCCATAGGTAGAGAAGTTTTTGGTCCCAACTCTTGTGGGTCAGCTTTATGAACTCTGTCCCAAGCCTTGATGAACCTACGACGCAGCTCGTCACTATCCACCTGGAACTCAAAACTGATGTGAGGCACCAACATCTCATGAGGCCCTTCTCTTCTGGCCCTTCCAAACTGACGGAGCGCTAGACATGGATTATAAGAGATTCCGCCCTGGGTACCAATTAAAGGAACATTAGGATATTCTCCGCAACGATCAATAACAGCTACCTCATCCAAACCTCTGAAAGTCCAAATGATGTCCTTATCAGTGAGAGACATTAACCTATGAGCCCAACCTCTTCCTTCTTGGTTCTTTAGCACGAACTTGGGGAGGTGCGAAATAAACCACCTCACCAACAAAGGAGTACAACACCACATGGTTCCTCGTCTTCGGGCAGTACGAGCATAGAGTTGTTGCAGGATGTCACCCAAGAGAGTGGACATAGGGTTCCGAGACATGAAGATCCTTATGGCAGTGACATTAATGAAGTTGTCAGGATTAGGGAACAAGACTAGACCATAGATTAAGAGAGCCAGGATGTCTTCATATGCCCTAAAGTCCAGGTCATTCCAGAAACTGTTAGCTTTACCAATCAGAAACTTGGCCAAGAAACCCTTAACTCCGCTTCTAGTCACCCAGTTGTCCATTACTTCTTGATGAGTCAAGGGAAGAGCTGCAGCAATCTCCTCAAGCCTAAGGGTCTTCTCCCAACCAGTGAATGGAGTCTGATCCAAGATAGGGATGCCAAGCAAATCATAGAACTCTTCCAGGGTAGGGACCAGCTGGAAGTCTTGAAAGGTGAAGCACTGGTACAGAGGGTCATAGAACTGGGTCAGGACACTCATCAGTTGTTGGTCCCACTTTGCCGTGACTAAACTGAGAAGAGAACCATGCCTCTGGATGAAGGAAGTGGTGTTTGGAATTCTGCTAACCAACTCTTCAAGCAACTCAGGTGGGTGAACAAAGTTGAACCGGATAGTATTCCTTCGCATAGGCATCATGATGTCCTACAAAACAGAGCAAAGGTGAAACCCTCTTGTCTTTGAAATGGTCAGTCCTTATGCAGGATGCATGCAATGTTCATGATGGCATGATGTTATGATAAAACACACCACAAATATTTACAAAGGCAAACATGATAAGGCACACAAGTCACACAAGACAGCCCTTAGAGTTTAGGCCAGCATGGGGTCTAGGTATTACCCTCTTTCAATTGGTTGGTTCAGACCTGTCCTATCAAAAGTAACCGGGTTCTTAGAGGATCCCAATATCATTGACTACCCTCAATCGGTCATAACTCCAGCATCGCAATCTTTTCTTGCGGCCAGAACTATCACGAGAGTTTAGCCTCAATGGGCGTAGCATACTGCTACTGTTCTATTGGCCAAGTTGGGTCATTTAAGGTTCTAAGGTCGGTTGGTGCTTAATGACTCCTCAGAAGACCCATATTCTCCTCGTTGCAACACAAGGGATATCGGTACAGACCAAGGCGCCACACCAACGTAGCCACTGCTTCACCCATGTCGGTCTACGCCGGACAGGTCCCTCACAACTTATGCTACCTAACAGGGTATCCCCAGATCCGGGTTAGGATCTATGTAACTCCGATGCAACCCACAATAATAAAGCAAACAAAACATTCAATTGAAAACACAAGTGATCTTAGTCCTAAGGTACACCTCACTTTATGAGTATTCCCCAGCAGAGTCGCCAGTTCTGTGATCGGTGGATCTGGAACTGACTGTTTAACGCTGGTTCGCGAAATGTCGCGGAAGCAAGAGTCGCCACCGTCTTTTATTTTCTCCAACATGGACAGGACAAAAGCACAGCAAAATTCCTTATGAGATAGTTTCTCGGTTCGGGAGGTAGATTTATAGAAAGGGAAGGTGTTAGCACCCTTTCTATCCATGGTTATCCATGGGCTCTTAGATACGTGCTCATTTGTGTTTTCAAAATGTTTGTTTGCTTTTCAATCGTGAGTGGGTTTGAAAAAGTTTCTTTGAAAGTTTCAGATCGACTCTTGTATCAGTCCTCAAGAGTGTTTGAAAAGTTGTTTTGAAAGTTTTTTGAAAAGTGTCAGTGTGAAAAGAGTTTTTGATTTGTTTTTTGAAATAGAGCAAGTATCTATGAGTCATCTACCTACCCTAAGGAATTAGGCTGTGTAAGTGTCCTTAAGGTAGTGCCATCCCACCATTGAAAGGTAGGTAGCACCACTGTTGGAGGTGTTCGGGTCAATTCGTTGTAGGGACAATATGGTCACTAGAGCAACAGTAGGACACCTTATAAGCTACCCTTATGCCATGTTCATGGACATAAGGACTTACTAAAACGTCCTATGCTCGACGACCACGTTTCGAGGGGCAAGGCAACAGTGAGGCGTACCCTAAGAGTGGTGTGTGAATTTGTGTATTGTTTTCAGTTATGTTTTCTTTTGTCATGCATTATAGTGATCTACGCTTTGATTTCATTTGGGCCATTCATTCTTTCATGTGATTAGCAGTTAAAAGGTGCGGAAATTAAAATACGGAAAATAAAGGCCCTACGCTATTACAAGGCGCGGGTCTATACATCGCCAAATTAACAAAGACCCGTTTTTAAATAAAATGCGGAAAGTAAAGGCCCTAATTACTATTACAAGGCTTTGGGGTAATTACATAATATTTAAAATGAAAAATATAAACAAACGCGTGAAAAGAAATTAGAAGCGAAAGTGCGAGGGCGTTGGACCCTTTAAAGAAATTAAATTGAAATTGAAAGTAAATTAATTATTTAATAAGAAAAGAAGATGTTTTTTGATGTTTTTTGGTATTTATGAAAATAAAAGGAAATTAATTAAAATTAGAAATAAAACCCTAGTTCTAAATTGTTTTTAATTATTAAAGAAAATATTTAAGTTTTGACCTAATTCATCCTAATTATTTAATTACAAGTTTATTTACAAAATAATTAATAGTTAATGATAATAATAATAAGAAAAATTTATTTAATGAGAAAAGAATAAAAATGCTAAAAACCTAATTTTTTATGTATTTAGTTATTTAAAAAAACATTAAAGTTGAAAACCTAAATTTAAACTAAATTGATTATTGAAAATTTATTTACAAAAATATTAATGACTTTTAAATATTAAATAAAAACATATTTTATTTTTATGACTTTTTCTGGTTTTTATACTAAAAATTATTTTTATGAATTAAATAAAAAAACAATTAAAATAAAAAAAGAAGAAAAGGAAAGGGAATTAAAAAGAATACAAACAATGGGGGGTTTCTGCCCAATTTGGAGGTGTTGCAAGCAGTTTGGCCCATTCAATTCCAGGCCTTTTTGACTTTCTGGCGCTTGTGTGTGGGATGTTTGACCAGTGTACATGGTGGACTGCTTGTGATGGCCATCAGATTGAGGCTTCTGGGCGCGTGGCAAGCTAGATGGTGAGGCTTCATGATGGTCCTTGGATGGCATACTGCATAGGAACGCGTTAGAAGAAAAATTATTGAATAAGTGGGGGACCTGGGAATCGAACCTAGGTCCCAATACCTGAAGGACAACACACCAACCAGCTGAGCCAACGCGCATATTTGATATTAGTATGGAACGTGATTATTATGAGAGAGAACAAACGCTAGTGGTAGAACACAAAAACACGCGCGAATGATTTGAATTTCCCAGTCACATATGGACACGTCCACCTTCTTCTTCGTTTGCCTGAAAATGCAGAATAGATAGCGGGGGTTTTAAACCCCCACTAACCCTAAACCTGAAAAATAGCGATTAGCGTATAGTCAAAAAGAAAAAGGGCGCGATGGGTGGATTCTGTTCGTTGGGAGGTCCTGATTCCAATAGTATAGGTTTGAATGGCCAATTGTTCCATATGAAAGAAACCCCAAAATTGGAGCTCTGAAACCCTAAGCAGCTTTCATGGTGGATTCGTGTACAAGGCTTAAAAATTCAATCAAAGAATGCCAATAGCTTCAGAACACCCATGTTAGTATAAATCAATGCTTAAAACGTATGGAAAATGTATGCAAATTCAAACACGAATATGAAAATATTTATGAACAGGGCAACGTGGTTCTACCAATTCTTGAGGTCAGGGGCTATGTTCTTGATTGCAATCTCTTCCTGGTGGTGTCAGCAAGTTTTTGGAATAGCTTTGAGGCCTTGAAACGAGTTCTAGCTATGAAAACAGTTTTGAGATTTTTTGTGAAAAAGTGCAAATTTGTTCTATGCCTTCTGCGCAGCTTCTTGTGTTCTTTTCATTAGGGTTCAATTGTGCATATATGTGTGAATGAATTAGGTTAGAAAAATCAAGCCCAAAGCCTTTGCATTGATGATTTTGAATATTTGATTTTCATGATCTTTTCCAATCCTTTTTGCCATGGAAACTTGCCTATTTTGGAAGATTTGGTTCCCTTGAGCATTTGCACGAAATATTTAGGTCATGATGGAAAGATTTGCTACACCAAAAAGATTTAAAATCATTATTTAGTATTTTTCTCATATTTAATTTTAATTAAATGAATTAATAGGATTAAAAACTCAATTAATTAATTAAAAATAAGAAAATAACTCCCTTTTAGCTTAATGGGTCGTGCATAGCTTTTGGGTGATGATTCATGGAAGAAATTGAGGCCCATTAGCAATTTTGAGGCATTTGAAGCAAAGTTGACTTTTCAAAATTCCCAAACATTTCCCAACTTCCACAAAGCATATCTTGCTCAATTTTTAAGCTTTGATCATGTTCTTGGACATTTTGGAAAGGTCTTGAAGTCCTCTAACCAATGTCTTTGGTCCCATGTCATTTTGATTTACCAATATCAAGTTATGGTCTTTGACTTAAAGTGCCTTTTTGTTGACTTTTGAAAATGACCTATAATGTTGAGATTGATAACTTTTTGTGAGAGCATTTATTGGACTTGGAGTGTGAAGAGGAGTTGTAGGAGATGCCATTCTATTCAAAATGAGCTTTGGATGGAATTTTTCTGATAAACCATGTGGAAGTTATGCCTTGGTCAATTTGCAGTTGACTTTTTCTGGCTGTCCAAAAATAGAAACTTTTGCATCTTGAGACTTTTTGAGCCATGCCTTGAGAATCATGATCAAGAATTGATCAAATTATGTTTGTGGCTTCAAAATAAGATGTTGACCAAAATTTTTGACTTTTGACTGTCAAATGACCATTTTGCCCCTGTAGTTGACTGTGAAGCAATTAGGGTTTTGATTGTGCAATCTGATGCTGTGAGTCTTGAAACTTGGCATGAGGATGCTTGACAATGTTTATAGGCATGTGGGACTTGTTTGGACCCTTGGAAACTTCAATTTCTTTGCCAGAACCAAAACCCTAATTTTTGACTGTTAGGAGGCCATTGGACTGTGCAACCCTTGAGAGATTTTGAACCTTGATCTTGGCAAATCTTGAAGAATATGGGAGGGCAAATTTTGGGGTACAACAATGAGGGTTTGTAGTTCAAAGTTTTCTGGCTCCGTTGGGGATTGGGAGTTTGGAATCTTAGTTCTGATGGGGATTTTGAAACTTAACTCCGCTGGGGATATGTATTTCAAAGCTTTAACTCTGTTGAAGATCTGGATGATGTACTGCAGGGGATTTCTTCTGGAATAGCCTAAATACGTTTTCCTATACTTTCAACCTATCAGTAATTATCCTTTCTCATTTCGTTTTATTTGTAAGCAGTGATTATATTCAAATGCATATGCTCATTTAATAAATCATTGGATGTTTTCAAATAAAACACAAGTGTAAAAAGGAAAGAAAAGGCAAATAAATTTCTGCACTTTGAAGTATCTTTGTATTAACTTTATATAAGTATTTTATACAAAGGAGACAGACATTCTAGTAAGAGAATGTTGTCATAAAATTGAGAAAAAATTTATACAAAGAAAGATGGCTATGTGTAATAATTCCATGGGATTCCCATTCTGCTATTGCCTTCATAACTCTGAGTATCTTGTCCATTCGTTGCTTCGTCCGCAGATGATTGGATTGATCAGAAGCTTGGAGCTTGTCCGTGAAGAGATTGTCCTTAAAGTGATCTGACGAGACATAGTCATACGCTTTAATTCCCTAACTTTTTCCTGGATCGCCCTTTCGGGTTTTCGATCCACCGGGAAACCCCTTTTTGCCCAAGTCGCCCTTTCGGGTTTTTAACTTGCCGGGTGTATAGATTTTTTTATTTATCCTTAATTTTTGCCTGAATCGCCCTTTCGGGTTTTCGATTCACCGGGATGCCCATTTTTTCCCAAGCCACCCTTTCGGGTTTTCAACTTGTCGGGTCGTTTTATGCGTAGTATCTTTTGACTATGTCTGCGTTCGCAGGGTGCGGCAGATCATCACCGTCCATGGTGGTCAGAATCATTGCCCCACCAGAAAAGATGTTTTTGATCACAAATAGCCCTTCGTAAGTAGGAGTCCATTTTCCCCTGGGATCACTTTGCAGCAAGATGATTCGCTTGATTACAAGGTCCCCAACTTGATATACTTATCTCTTGACTTTCTTATTGAAGGCCTTGATCATACGTTTCTGATACGCCTGACCATGGCAAACAACAGTAAGTTGCTTCTCGTCAATCAAGTTAAGTTGATCAAGCCGGGTCTGAATCCAATCGTCTTCATTCAAACCAGCATCCTTCATGATTCTCAAGGAGGGAATCTGAACCTCGATAGGTAAAACAGCTTCCATGCCATATACCAAAGAAAAGGGGGTTGCCCCAATTGAAGTGCGTGCCGTGGTACGGTACCCATGCAAATCAAACGATAATATCTCATGCCAGTCCTTGTAGGTGACTGTCATCTTTTGAATGATCTTCTTGATATTTTTTTTCGCAGCTTCGACAACACCGTTCGTCTTAGGCCGATAGGGAGATGAATTGTGATGTTGAATCTTGAACTGCTCGCACAGAGCGGTGATCATAGTATTGTTCAAATTTGTACCGTTGCCAGTGATGATCCTGTCGGGGATACCATACCGGCATATGAGGTTCTGCTTGATGAAGCGGGCAACCACATTCTTTGTAACAGAGGCGAAAGAAGCTGCTTCGACCCACTTGGTAAAGCAATCAATAGCCACCAGGATGAAGCGATGTCCATTGGATGCTGTAGGCTTGATTTCTCCAATCATGTCGATTCCCCACATCACGAATGGCCAAGGAGCTGTTAAGACATTAAGAGGAACTGGGGGAATATGTACCTTGTCAGCATAGATTTGGCATTTGTGACAAGTATGAGAATGTTGATGACAATCAGCTTCCATGGTAAACCAGTAGTAGCCTGCCCGTAGAATCTTCTTAGCTATCGTATGACCGCTTGAGTGGGTGCCAAAGGTGCCATTATGTAGTTCAGCCATGATCTGCTCAGCTTCCACCTTGTCTACATAACAGAGTAGGACACAATCAAGATTGCGCTTGTATAGGATACCATTGCTCAGAAAGAACTTGGCAGCGAACCTCCTTAAGAACTTTTTGTCGTTGACTGAAGCTCCTTCAGGGTATTCTTGTGCTTCGAGATACCTTTTGATGTCATGAAACCAAAGTCGGTCCACTACTTCTTCGGTATTAATCTCGTGACAATGTGCAGGTTCATCCATCCGTTCGATGGTGATTTGAGGAGCCTCGTTATCCCAGTTAAGTTTAAACATGGATGACATTGTTGCTAGAGCATCCGCTAGCTGATTCTCTTCTCGCGGGAAATGCTCGAAGGTGATCTGCTCGAAGTGTGGTAACAATTTCAGGACATGTTCTTTGTAAGGGATGAGGTTAGGGTGTTTAGTATCCCACTCTCCTTTGATTTGACTGATAACCAAAGCTGAGTCCTTAAATACAATCAAAGATTTGATCCCTAAGTCAATAGCAGCCTTGAGACCAAAGATACAAGATTCATATTCGGCCATGTTGTTGGTGCACCTGAAGCAGAGTCTAGCAGTTAAAGGTGTATGGAAACCTTCTGGAGAGATAAGTACTGCATTGATACCGTTACCAAGTGTGTTGGAGGCGCCATCAAAGTACAGAGTCCATCGGGATCCTTGTTCAGGTCCGTCATACGGTCTGTTTGCTTCAATGTTGCTCAAAGTCATGATATCCTCGTCGGGAAAGTCGAACCTCATGGATTGGTAATCTTCGACAGCTTGATGAGCCAGATGATCGGCTAGCACACTCCACTTTATAGCTTTTTGGGTCGTGTACTATATATCATATTCGATGAGGATCATCTGCCATCTAGTGATTCTTCCGGATAAAGCAGGTTTCTCGAAGATGTACTTGATCAGATCCATTTTAGAAATCAGCAGAGTGGTATGTGTCAACATATACTGCCTTAGTCGGCGAGCAGCCCATACCAAAGCGCAACAAGTTTTCTCGAGCAGTGAGTAGCGAGTCTCACAGTCGGTAAACTTTTTGCTAAGGTAATAAATGGCATGCTCTTTTCGGCCAAACTCGTCATGTTGGCCCAGTACGCATCCCATTGAATTATCTAAGACAGTCAGATACATGATTAAAGGCCTTCCTTCGACGGGTGGCATCAAGATAGGAGGTTCCAACAAATACTCCTTGATTTTATTGAAAGCAACTTGACAGTCATCATTCCATTCAACTACCTGATCTTTCTTCAACAGCTTGAAGATTGGCTCACAGGTAGATGTTAGGTGAGAAATGAATCTTGCAATGTAGTTTAAGCGTCCCAAAAAACCTCTAACCTCCTTCTCGGTGCGAGGGGCAGGCATTTCTTGTATGGCTTTAACTTTGGCAGGATCAACCTCAATGCCTTTGTTACTGACGATGAATCCCAAGAGTTTACCGGACCTGACTCCGAAAGTGCACTTGCTAGGGTTCAGTCTGAGTTTGTATTCCTTTAACCTGACAAACAGCTTTTGTAGATGGTCGAGGTGTTCTTCTTCTGTTTGTGAACGGGCTATCATCTCGTCTACGTAGACTTCGATCTCATGATGTATCATGTCATGAAACAAAGCTACCATGGCTCACTGATAGGTTGCCTCGACATTCTTCAGTCTGAATGGCATCACTTTATAGCAGAAGGTACCCCACTGCATAATAAAAGTAGACTTTTCCATGTCTTCGGGGGCTATTTTGATTTGGTTGTACCCTGAAAACCCATCCATGAAAGAGAATACCTTATGTTGCGCTGTATTGTCGACCAAGATGTCAATGTGTGGTAGTGGAAAGTCATCTTTAGGGCTAGCCCTGTTTAAATCTCTGTAGTCCATACACATTCTGACTTTGCCGTCCTTCTTAGGCACAGACACAATGTTAGCAACCCATTGTGGATAGGAAGTAACAGTAAGAAAGCCAACATTGAACTGCTTCATCACTTCAGCTTTGATCTTCTCAGACATATCGGGCCTTATTCGGCGGACTTTCTGCTTGATTGGTGGACAGTCTTCTCTTGTAGGGAGACGGTGAACCATAATATCCGTATCTAGTCCCGACATGTCTTCATAGGACCAGGCGAAGATCTCAACATATTCATTCAACAGCTGAACTAAGTACTCCTTGACACTTGGCTCTAGGTTGGCACCCACTTTAACCTCTTTTCTGTCTTCGGTAGTACCCAAATTGATAGTGTGATCGGTGGAAATAGAACTGACTGTTTTTTAATGCTGGTTTGTGAAATGTCGCGGTAAGCAAGAGTCGCCACCGTCTTTTATGTTCTCCAACAAGGAAAGGACAAAAGCACATCAAAATTCCTTTTCGAGATGTTTCTCGGTTCGGGAGGTAGATTATAGAAAGGGAAGGTGTTAGCATCCTTTCTATCCGTGGTTATCCACGGGCTCTTAGGTACTTGCTCACTATGTTTTCAAAAATGTTTGCTTTTTCTTGTGTTTGTGGGTTTTGAAAAAGTTTGTTTTGAAAACTTCTAGGTAACTCTTGTATCAGTCCTCAAGAGTGTATGAAGTGTTTGTTTGAAAACTTTTTGAAAGTGTAAGTGCGAAAAGTTGTTTTTGTTTTTTGAAAGAGCAAGTACCCAGGAGAAATCTACCTACTCTAAAGAAATTAAGCTGCGTAAATGTCCTTTAGACAGTACTATCCCACTATTGAGAAGTAGGCAGCACCGTCGTTGGAGTTATTCGGGTCAATTCGATTATAGGGACATGTGTGGTCACCAAAGCAATAGTAGGACACCTTAGCGGTAACCCTAATGTCCTAGATCCTTTTTTATCCGAGGCAACCGTTTCGAGGCAACTGGATCTTTAGACAGGAGGGCGACCTCTAAAACACCCTATACTTAATGACCACCTCGAGGCAACCAAGTGAGACGTACCCTAGGAGTGGCATGTGCATGTGTGTCAGGTTTCATGTTAAGATTATCTTTGCACAAGTATTATGGTGAGCTACGAGTTGGTTTTATTTTTCAGGCAAGTCTTGCATGCATAGTTAACAGTTAATAATTTGCGGAAAGTAAATTACGGAAAGTAAATCTACGCTATTACAAGGCGTCAGATATTTACATCGCCAAAAACATAACCCTTGAAAAGTAAATTGCGAGAAAATAAAGAAAGCGATAAAAGTCCTAATTATCTATTACATTCTCGGAACAGTTACATAAATATGATCAAAAATGAATATGCGCGCAAAGAAATTAAATCGGGGACGTCTTTAGGGTTTTGACCCTTTTTGAGAAAGAAAGAAGTTTGGTCCTTTTTTTTGTATTTAATTAAATATTAAACCTAAAACTAATTAATTAAAATAATTACAAGAAAAAAAAGTATTTTTTAGTTTTTTAGGTCTTTAATGAAAATAAAATAAAAAGAAATTAAAAGTTGCCAAGAGAAAAACCCTAATTCTAATCTATTTTATTTATTGTGAAAAAAGTCAAAGTTAACCTAATTAACTAAATTAATTATATTTAGAATTTATTTACAAAAATAATAAATTAATAGTGAAATTAATAAATAATAAAAATAAATAATATTTTAGGTTTCTGAATTTATTATGAAAAATAATAATTTGTTAATTAAATACTAATAATAATAATTAATAAAAGAAATTAAAAGAAAAAGAAAATAAAAAGAAAGAATCAAAGAAACCAGGGGGGGGTGATGGCCCAAATATGGAGGTTAATCTGGAATTTCTGGCCCATTAACACAAGCCTTGTTTGACTTTCTGGATTGTCCATGCGTGCTTTGACTAGGGAGCATGGTGTTCCCTCTCTCATGGCCTTTGGATTGCTGCTTGAAGACACTTGGCATGCTGATGTTTGGGGGCACATGGTGAACCACGCTAGGAAGTCTGCATGCAATTATGTTAGAAAAAATAGAAGCAAATATTTGGGGGACCTGGGGATCGAACCCAGGTCCCAATGGATACCAGCCAGCGCACCATCCACTGAACCACTTGCCTGCGTTTGATATAATGATAATAAGCAAATATAATATATCAGAATTAATGCCTATGCTATAAGACAAAAAAAACGCGCATTTTTTAAACGGACCAATGATACATCAACACATCATCGTCTTCTCCACTGAACCTGCAAAATACATGTTAGATAGCGGGGGTTTTTAACCCCCACAACCTGCAACCAAGAATAATAGCGATTAGGCGTACGATTAACATAAATATTTCGCGAGCATGGCTTTTGATTCGTCTTGTTCTGACGGTTTCAACCATGGGTCTTATAAGGTTCAATTTTTCCTGGATAATAAAGCCCCAATTCGAAGGCTTATGAACCCTAGAATTCATCAATGGTGATTCTTGATTCTGTGCATCATAATCCAATTAACCTGTACCATTAGCTTCCTATGGATTCATACAAATGAAAAACAAACAATAAGTCGTGTTAATGATGCATGAAATAAGCAATTCGATTTTCAAAATAACCAGCAAACCGTGAAGCTGTTCTTGGTGGTTTTTTTAGATTAAACGCTTGGTTTTGGTTCCTACACGTTCCTGGGGATCCCTGCAATGTGTTAGAATTAATAAAAAGCTCTGAATTAGCCTGGAATATGGAAATCAGTTTCCAAGTTTTCTTGAATTTTTTCAATATGCTTATGGCTTTGTTTGCAGCAATCTCACGTCCAATGCATTAGGGTTGGCTTGTGTACTTATAGTAGAAGGGAATTAGGTTACAATTTTGCACAAAAGATCCATGGAATGATGATTCAATATTAGATTGAAAATCAAATATTTTTGAATCTTTTTGATTGGAAAAACTTGCCAGACTTGGAGATTCTTGTCCCTTTGATTTGCACACGAATTGCCAGCATATCTTGAGCTTGTTTGCTTCACCAAAAGATTGAAAAAACATATCTTTATATTTTCCTACAATTTAAATCAATTAAATGAATTAATATTAATAAAAAATACAATTAATTAATAAAACTAAGAAAATAAATTCAAATAATCTTAATGGGTCGTGCATAATCCTTGGATAAAGTTTCAAGAAGAAATTTGAGGCCCATTAGCAAAAACAAGGTGTTTTGAGCAAAGTTGACTTTTGCAAATTCACAAAAATTTCCCAACTTCTCCAATGCATATCTTGCTCAATTTTGATCATATGAACATGTTCTTGGACATTTTGGAAAGGTCTTGAAGTCCTCTAACCAATGCCTTTGGTCCCATGGAATTTGGATTTACCAATCTCAAGTTATGGTCTTTGACTTAAAGTGCATTTTTGTTGACTTTTGATATTGACCTATAATGTAGAAATTGATAACTTTTTATGAGAGCATTTCTTGGACTTGGAATGTGAAGATGATTTGTAGGAAATGTCATCCCCTTAAAAATGAGCATTGGATGGGATTTTTATGATGAACCATGAAAAAGTTATGCCTTGGTCAAGATACAGTTGACTTTTTTACTGTCCAAAAATAGTAACTTTTTGCATCTTGATGATTTTTGAGCCATGCTTGTGGAATCATGATCAAGAATTGATCAAATGATGATTGTGGACTCAAAATAAGAGGTTGACCAAAATTTTTGACTTTTGACTGCAAAATGACCATTTTGCCCTTGCAGTTAATTGTAGATCAAATGGAGCTTTTGACCGTGCAAATTGGCACTGTGAATCTTGAAACTTGACACGTAGATGCTTGAGAATGTATATGGAACTATGAGACTTGATTGGACCATTGAAAATCCCAAATTCCTTGAGAGAACCAAAACCCTAATTTTGACTGGCTTATGAGGCATTTGGACTGTGCATCCCTTGAGAAATCTTGAACCAGTTGAAGATGAATCTTGACAAACCTTGAAGAATATGGGAGGGAAAATTTTGGAGTACAACAGTTTCCCCTGTTCAATCTTCTTAAACCTGAGGATGTAGATTGCCTTGCGTGCCTTTCGTGATCCGAAGGTGGAATATGATTGAACACTAGAGTGCCCAGAAATTTGCACTCGCATAGTGGAGTATCAGCAATGTGATGTCGGGAATGGGCTTACATATGCCATTTGGAGAGATGATAGATAGGAGGATGGGCTTATAGATGCCATCTGGAGATGCGACAGAATCTTGTCGGGAATGGGCTTATAGATGCCATCTGGAAATGTAATGGATAGTTGAATCTGAATAAGAAATAGAATGGCTTCCGTGTCTGGAGCATATCTAGTCTGTATCTAATTGCTGACGTCTGAATAAATAGTAGAATGACCGCCGCGTCTGGGGTATATCCATACTGTATCTGAATGAGTGACAGAATGTCATCCGAATCTGGATCGTATCTGGACTAAACATTAGAATAGCATCCGGGTCTGGAGCATCTCCAAGTTGTCTTTAGAAGTTTGAATTTGAATAAGCAAATAGAATAGCATCCGGATCTGGAGCATCTCTAAGCTATCTCTGAAGAGAAATCTGAATAAGCAATAGAATAACATCCGGATCTGGAGCATCTCTAAGCTATCTCTGAAGAGAAATCTGAATAAGCAATAGAATAACATCCGGATCTGGAGCATCTCTAAGCTATCTCTGAAGAGAAATCTGAATAAGCAATAGAATAACATCCGGATCTGGAGCATCTCTAGGCTGTCTCTGAAAGGAAACTCTGAATAAGCAATAGAATAGCATCCGGATCTGGAGCATCTCTAAGCTATCTCTGAAGAGAAATCTGAATAAGCAATAGAATAACATTCGGATCTGGAGCATCTCTAAGCTATCTCTGAAAGGAAATCTGGAATAAGTATCGGAATGTCGCCAAATCTGGGCCGCATCTGAACTATCTCTAGAAGGAAATCTGAATAAGCAATAGAATAGCGTCTGGATCTGGAGCATCTCTAGGCCGTCTCTGAAAGGAAAATCTGAATAAGCAATAGAATAGCATCCGGATCTGGAGCATCTCTAAGCTATCTCTTCGATCTCTTTAATGTAAATAACTTTCCTGTCTGGTTCTAGGTATAGATCTACAATCAGTCGCTCACAGATATGCCCTGGCTAGATACAGGTATCAAATCTGGAACTTAAAAAAGGTTGATGGCAATCATCCTTTGATTGACTTTTTCCTGAAACGGCAAAACATTAGTTGTATGCAATGTCATGATGTATGAAATGCATGATGTCATGATGCTCTCAAAAATAAATGAGATCGTGTCGTATGCACTTTATCACGTATGTAAATAGGAGATATGACATGCGAAATGTTTATGAATGTATTTTCGTTTGGGAAAATAAATCCTTGACGAATGCCGGGAAGTTAAATCCTGGGCTGATGTTGAAGAGTAGAGTTCTTCGTCTCTGCTGGGGATGATGAACGAAGATGATTGCAAGAATAAACCGGTAGGAGAAGACGACTCCGTTGGGGAATAAATTTGGTGAAGAGATTATTCTATGGGTAATTACTCTATAGGGAAGAGATACTTCGCTGAGATCTTAACGATAACTCCGCTGGGGATTCCGTTGATAAGCTCCGTTGAGGATTTTGATGATGAACTCCGCTGGGGATAGAAAGAACTTCGTTGGGGATAATCTTTCCGTTGTCATTTACTGAGGATAACCCAGTTAGACCCTGGTGGGAAATAACCTCTGAATATGGCCGGGGAGAGATATTTGTACCCTGTAGGGGACAAGCTTCCAGAATCTACTGGGGAGATGGTTCAACTCTCCTGGGGAAACTTTTGAGGAAATGGCTCCACTGGGGGTATTTTGTATTCCGCCGGGGAACATTCCTATATTTCGTTGACGAATATTAAGACTGCCGGGAATGCTTGCTGAGGAATATCTGTATACTCTGCTGGGGAATATTAAGACCTTATGGGGATACCCGACTTTTCAGGACTGATGGTAGACCAACTCTGCTTGGGGAGAGTATTGCTGACTTACTGGGGATACCGTGCCTTTTAGGGCTGATGGGAGGCCAACTCTGCTTGGGGAGAGTATTGCCGAATCTTGTCTTACTCTGCGGGGAGTGAAGGTATCTTAGTCATACTCTTCAGCTGAATCTACCTTGTACCTGGAGGACAGAGCAGCTTGTACAGTTCGGACAATTCTTATTGCCCTAGTTTCTGCGGGATAGAAAGGTACCTGTGGAGGTGCTTGACAACTGCCGATTGACAAATCTTCTTCTGGTAGGCAAGTGACGAGATGACGGGACATAGTCGTACGCTTTAATCCCTAATTTTTGCCTGGACCGTCCTTTCGGGTTTTCAGTCCATCGGGATACCCTTTTTTGCCCAAGCCGCCTTTTCAGGTTTTCGACTTGCCGGGTGTACAGATTTTTTCATTTTCATCCCTTATTTTTGCCTAGGCCAGTCGACCTAGCGGGTCTTTGATTATGCATAGTATTTTTTCGACTATGTCCATGCTCTCAGGATGTAGGGAGTTATCACTGTCAGTAGTGTTGTGTTGCCATACTACCAGAAGATGCTTGATCATACCAGATTTGTCGCTGGGATTCCTGCCCAATGCCCCAGTTGATTCGGATGGAGATCTGCCCCTGGCTATTTGGCATTTTGAGAGATTCCTTGAATCTTGACTTGACTGCCCCAGATGATGGATAATGATCATGTCGTGTCCCTTGATTGAAAGTGCTTTTGTTCACTAGATATTCTTGTGCGAATTTCTCTGTTGTTCGAACAAATAGTCATATGCGAACAATGTTATTTTAAGAATGCAAAGCTTATGTCTGTCTTGAAATTTTTTGAAAATGCAGTTTTCAATAAAACAAGTGAATTTTTGTACAATGTGATGTCAACTCAGTATTTTACAGCAAGCCTTAAGGAGTCAGGATACCTTTTGTAACAGTATGCTTTCGAACTAACCCATGCTTCAGCTAGGACTTTTAAGGGTTGTAACGTGGCCTGGTTCACGGTTTAGGAAACAAAGGATAAAGGCTCAAATTTTATTTGTACCCACCCGTTCTTCGTGATGTTCTTCGATCCTAAACTTAGCTAATCGTGCGTTAGACCTTGTTTGAGTCTTTGCTCTGATATTTCGGTGATGGTTCGGATACTGATAGTTTATTTTGACCAGGCAGTCATTTCTTTTTGTTGAGGGTTTGTAGGACCTCTTTCTTTTTGATTTCGTTATCCCCGTTTTTTTGCCTGAACTGTTTCTTTTGTATTTACAGTCAGCAGGATGCCCCAATTTTCGTAAGTCTCCTTCATAGGTTTTAACTTAATGGGCTTTTATTTCTGAGAGATAATGACTGCCTGTCTTGACGATTATTCGGAACCATCACCGTCCTTTGTTTCGGAAGGACTTCTTTGATGCCGTTCGTTGTGCACCTGGATCAACTGAGAGAACTACCCTGCCCCAGGTTATGATTAAGGGTTTTAACTTGTAAAAAGAAAAAACTCCAACTTCTTTGGCTCAGAGGGGTTAACGAGGGATTATATTCCTTATAACTCCACTGTTTAGGATTTGAAACAATGCCTGTACCTCATCAGCGGGGTCTATTCAAAAGCATACTGTAAAGATCATGGTATCGTTTTCGTCATCCTCCCTCAAAAGGTTTGGAATTTTTAATCGAGAGTTGATTATCACAAATATGAAAGTAATTTGAATATAGTGAATACGAATGGATTGATTCAAAACAGACATATGCAATGCATTAATGAAATAAAAGAGTTTGCCATGACAATAATTGTTTGAATAAGCAAAGAAAAATACAACTTGAGAATTCAAATGAACAAAAGTCTCTTAGTTTGAACTAGTCATCTCAGATGGAGAATTCTCAGCGGAAGATTTTCATCTCGCCATCCGGCGTGAACTCCAGCACCCTCCCGTCAATCAAGTCTTGGATCTTGTTCTTCAGAGTCCAACAGTTGTCGGTGTCATGTCCTGGACCGTCAGAGTGGTATGCACACCTTTCATAGGGATGATAGGTAGGAGCAGAAGTATTTGGGTTCCGGGGAGGATCCTTTAATGTAATCAGCCCCGTCTTCAACATGTGTTGTAGTGCTTGAGTTGGTGACATGTTGATCTTGGTAAATTTCCTCCTGGGCTTGTTTGGCTTGCTCTGATCAACCTGTTGTTCTTGGTGATGTTGTTGTCGAACCCTTGAGGTAGCAGCAACTTGGAGAGGTCCATTCTTCACCATACCAAACTCTTTTCTTCTTGGAGGCTGATTACTGGTTTGATCCCCAGCCTTGACCGTTTGCTTCATACTATTGTATTTGTCTTGATGAAGTTGGTTGATCATGGCTCGTAACTCTTCTTGTTCCCGAGCTAAACTTTGGATAAGAGCCATCTGCCCCAGCATCTGGGTTCTCATTGCATCTACCTCAGCTTGCAGATGTTTCAGCCGTTCGTCCTTGCTGTCTTCAGGACTTTTCCTGACCAAATTCCCCATGAGGAGTGTTCTCAACTCTTCCTGCCCCTTGGATAGGTTTAAGAAGATTTCCCTGAACTGAGTCTCTTGAGTATGAAGATCCTGGTTGTCTTGTTGGAAAGCCATTGCTGAAATAAACAGCGAGAACATGAGAGACCTGTAAAGGGTGACCTGTTTATGTAATGATATGTATGTATGCATGCAATGTTTTCAAGGATCTCGCGGGGTAAACAAATAAACTTGTTAGAATTTGAATTTGGTAGCTTGATTGAAGAAACTTCATGTTGCCGAGAATCCTTCTTCAAGAGTCAGGCTCACCATATCGAGTGGGTCATAACCCCTGACTCAAGCTATCCTATCTTGATCTCTAAACAACCTTGGCTAGAGGAAAATAAATCCTCTTTGCCCCTTGCTAGACATTTGGTTCATCATGACCTGCATCACAAACACTTGAGATCCTTGAAATGGTTAAGGAAATGCCATGGTATGATGTTATGATGTGTATGCTATGTTATGTACGTGGATTCAAAGGTGTGAGGTATAAGTAAGCCCTGTAATAAGTCCAGATTAAGGATTGTAAACAAAACCTGCAAGGAACCCATATTGTCAGATAACAAGAATATGCAAGTAGTTCAAGTTTGAAGGCACACAAGTCACACAAAAGAGCCCTTAGATTTTAGGCCGGCATGAAGTTTAGGTACTACCCTCTTGAAGTTGGTTGGCTCAAAACCTGTCCTATGAATAGTAACCGGGTTCTAGAGGATCTCAATATCACTGGCTACCCTCAATCGGTCATAACTCCAGCTTCGCAATCTTTTCTTGCGGGCGGAACCATCGCGAGAGTTTAGTCTCAATGAGTGTAGCATACTGCTACTGTTCTATGGCCAAGTTGGGTCAATTTAAGGTGCTAAGGTCAGTTGGTGCTTAATGACTCCTTAGAAGACCCATATTCTCCTCGTTCCAACACGAGGGATATCGGTACAGACCAAGGTGTCACACCAACGTAGCTACTGCTTCACCCGTGTCGGTCTACGCCGGACAGGTCCCTCACAGTTTATTGCTACCTAAAGGGTATCCCCAGATCCGGGTTAGGATCTATGAAACTCCGATGCAAGCCCACAATATTAAAGCAAACAAGGCATACAATTGAAAACATAGAATGATCTAATCCTAAGGTACACCTCACTTATAAAGTAGTCCCCAGCAGAGTCACCAGTTCTGTGATCGGTGGAAATAGAACTGACTGTTTTTTAATGTTGGTTCGCGAAATGCCACGATAAGCAAGTGTCGCCACCGTCTTTTATGTTCTCCAACAAGGAAAGGACAAAAGCACAACAAAATTCCTTTTCGAGATGTTTCTCAGTTCGGGAGGTAGATTATAGAAAGGGAAGGTGTTAGCACCCTTTCTATCCGTGGTTATCCACGGGGTCTTAGGTACTTGCTCACTATGTTTTCAAAAATGTTTGCTTTTTCTTGTGTTTGTGGGTTTTGAAAAAGTTTGTTTTGAAAACTTCTAGGTAACTCTTGTATCAGTCCTCAAGAGTGTATGAAGTGTTTGTTTGAAAACTTTTTGAAAGTGTAAGTGCGAAAAGTTGTTTTTGTTTTTTGAAAGAGCAAGTACCCAGGAGAAATCTACCTACTCTAAAGAAATTAAGCTGCGTAAATGTCCTTTAGACAGTACTATCCCACTATTGAGAAGTAGGCAGCACCGTCGTTGGAGTTATTCGGGTCAATTCGATTATAGGGACATGTGTGGTCACCAAAGCAATAGTATGACACCTTAGCGGTAACCCTAATGTCCTAGATCCTTTTTTATCCGAGGCAACCGTTTCGAGGCAACTGGATCTTTAGACATGAGGGCGACCTCTAAAACACCCTATACTTAATGACCACCTCGAGGCAACCAAGTGAGGCGTACCCTAGGAGTGGCATGTGCATGTGTGTCAGGTTTCATGTTAAGATTATCTTTGCATAAGTATTATGGTGAGCTACGAGTTGGTTTTATTTTTCAGGCAAGTCTTGCATGCATAGTTAACAGTTAATAATTTGCGGAAAGTAAATTGCGGAAAGTAAATCTACGCTATTACAAGGCGTCGGGTATTTACATCGCCAAAAACATAACCCTTGAAAAGTAAATTGCGAGAAAATAAAGAAAGCGATAAAAGTCCTAATTATCTATTACATTCTCGGAACAGATACATAAATATGATCAAAAATGAATATGCGCGCAAAGAAATTAAATCGGGGACGTCTTTAGGGTTTTGACCCTTTTTGAGAAAGAAAGAAGTTTGGTCCTTTTTTTTGTATTTAATTAAATATTAAACCTAAAACTAATTAATTAAAATAATTACAAGAAGAAAAGTATTTTTTAGTTTTTTAGGTCTTTAATGAAAATAAAATAAAAAGAAATTAAAAGTTGCCAAGAGAAAAACCCTAATTCTAATCTATTTTATTTATTGTGAAAAAAGTCAAAGTTAACCTAATTAACTAAATTAATTATATTTAGAATTTATTTACAAAAATAATAAATTAATAGTGAAATTAATAAATAATAAAAATAAATAATATTTTAGGTTTATGAATTTATTATGAAAAATAATAATTTGTTAATTAAATACTAATAATAATAATTAATAAAAGAAATTAAAAGAAAAAGAAAATAAAAAGAAAGAATCAAAGAAACCAGGGGGGGTGATGGCCCAAATATGGAGGTTAATCTGGAATTTCTGGCCCATTAACACAAGCCTTGTTTGACTTTCTGGATTGTCCATGCGTGCTTTGACTAGGGAGCATGGTGTTCCCTCTCTCATGGCCTTTGGATTGCTGCTTGAAGACACTTGGCATGCTGATGTTTGGGGGCACATGGTGAACCACGCTAGGAAGTCTGCATGCAATTATGTTAGAAAAAATAGAAGCAAATATTTGGGGGACCTGGGGATCGAACCCAGGTCCCAATGGATACCAGCCAGCGCACCATCCACTGAACCACTTGCCTGCGTTTGATATAATGATAATAAGCAAATATAATATATCAGAATTAATGCCTATGCTATAAGACAAAAAAAAAACGCGCGTTTTTTAAACGGACCAATGATACATCAACACATCATCGTCTTCTCCACTGAACCTGCAAAATACATGTTAAATAGCTGGGGTTTTTAACCCCCACAACCTGCAACCACAAATAATAGTGATTAGGCGTACGATTAACATAAATATTTCGCGAGCATGGCTTTTGATTCGTCTTGTTCTTACGGTTTCAACCTTGGGTCTTATAAGGTTCAATTTTTCCTGGATAATAAAGCCCCAATTCGAAGGCTTATGAACCCTAGAATTCATCAATGGTGATTCTTGATTCTGTGCATCATAATCCAATTAACCTGTACCATTAGCTTCCTATGGATTCATACAATGCAAAACAAACAATAAATCATGTTAATGATGCATGAAATAAGCAATTCGATTTTCAAAATAACCAGCAAACCGTGAAGCTGTTCTTGGTGGTTTTTTTAGATTAAACGCTTGGTTTTAGTTCCTACACGTTCCTGGGGATCCCTGCAATGTGTTAGAATTAATAAAAAGCTCTGAATTAGCCTGGAATATGGAAATCAGTTTCCAAGTTTTCTTGAATTTTTTCAATATGCTTATGGCTTTGTTTGCAGCAATCTCACGTCCAATGCATTAGGGTTGGCTTGTGTACTTATAGTAGAAGGGAATTAGGTTACAATTTTGCACAAAAGATCCATGGAATGATGATTCAATATTTGATTGAAAATCAAATATTTTTGAATCTTTTTTATTGGAAAAACTTGCCAAACTTGGAGATTCTTGTCCCTTTGATTTGCACACGAATTGCCAGCATATCTTGAGCTTGTTTGCTTCACCAAAAGATTGAAAAAACATATCTTTATATTTTCCTACAATTTAAATCAATTAAATGAATTAATATTAATAAAAAAATCCAATTAATTAATAAAACTAAGAAAATAAATTCAAATAATCTTAATGGGTCGTGCATAAGCCTTGGATAAAGTTTCAAGAATAAATTTGAGGCCCATTAGCAAAAACAAGGTGTTTTGAGCAAAGTTGACTTTTGCAAATTCACAAAAATTTCCCAACTTCTCCAATTCATATCTTGCTCAATTTTGACCATATGAACATGTTCTTGGACATTTTGGAAAGGTTTTGAAGTCCTCTAACCAATTCCTTTGGTCCAATGTCATTTGGATTTACCAATCTCAAGTTATGGTCTTTGACTTAAAGTGCATTTTTGTTGACTTTTGAAATTGACCTATAATGTAGAAATTGATAACTTTTTATGAGAGCATTTATTGGACTTGGAATGTGAAGATAAGTTGTAGGAAATGTCATCCCCTTAAAAATGATCATTGGATGGGATTTTTATGATGAACCATGAAAAAGTTATGCCTTGGTCAAGATACAGTTGACTTTTCTACTATCCAAAAATAGTAACTTTTTGCATCTTGATGATTTTTGAGCCATGCTTGTGGAATCATGATCAAGACTTGATCAAATGATGATTGTGGACTCAAAATAAGAGGTTGAACAAATTTTTTGGCTTTTGACTACAAAATGACCATTTTGCCCTTGCAGCTGATTGTAGATCAAATGGAGCTTTTGACCGTGCAAATTGGCACTGTGAGTCTTGAAACTTGACATGTAGATGCTTGAGAATGTATATGAAACTATGAGACTTGATTGGACCACTAAAAATCCCAAATTCCTTGAGAGAACTAAAACCCTAATTTTGACTGGCTTAGGAGGCATTTGGACTGTGTATCCCTTGAGAAATCTTGAACCAGTTGAAGATGAATCTTGACAAACCTTGAAGAATATGGGAGGGAAAATTTTGGGGTACAATAGATAGTCTCTAATAACTCTTCATGGGGCAGGATATCCCTTTCTTCCTTTTGCAAAAGTCTAGCCAACTCTCCAGGCATTTCACAGTCTTCATCACCTTCGTATTCGGCATAATTGACCAGATCTTCAGAGTCACTGAAGGCCATAGCAGAATTGTTACCCATGGAATCCTGAGTGGATGGGTACCTGCATTTTGTGAGTGTGGGTGTGTGTAAGGATAGCCACCTTTAAACAAAATAAAATGTAAAAGAAAGAAAATAAACATAAAAGTTTATAGATGAAAACGTCCATGATTCATTAAAAATGGCATATGAAAATGAAGAATTAAAACCCTTACAAATGGACCTATATGCCCCGGTTAAGGCATAAGGCAAAAAGAGTGTACAAATTGTTTAATAATTATTACAGACCAAACAGGAAATGTTCAAAAGATAATTTACTGATTGATGAAAGTAATGGGAATGAAGTCTTTCGCCTCCCAGTTGTTCAATCCTCCTTCAATGGTTGGAAAGATCCAGTCTTCAAAATTGCTTCCTTCTTCATCATCCTCTAAAGTATGAACTCCATGGTGAGTGATTTTCAATGGCGGTCCTCCAGCCCGGGAGCGACGCACAACTTTCTGACTAGCAATAGTGAAACCCAAACCGAACTTATCCGTCTTGATAGGAAAATCTGGTAGTTTACCCCACATTGTACTTCCTTCTTCCTTGATCACAGCCTCTGCATCTTTAAGGGATGACATCCGGGACACAAGTTTGGTAATGACGTACACAACAGTCAATGTCTTGGCTACCGCAACTTCAGGAGAAACCTCTTCAAAGTGTTGTAAAGGTGTTTCTATGAATTCACCATCTAACTCCACGTAGCGGAAAGAGTTAAGGTGGCTTATCATATACTCCTCCTCACCATGAACTGTTATGATTTTACCTTGGACTGGATATTTTAGCATTTGGTGTAGAGAACAAGTGACTGCCCCAACGTTGTGGATCCATGGCCTTCCCAACAAGCATGAATATGAAGGACAGGGTCCATCACATAAAAAGTAGAGTTGAAAACTTCCGTACCCACTTTAATTGGGATGTCCACTTCTCTGTGAACCATCCGCCTAGAACCGTCAAAGGATCTAACAACGATATTACTGGGCTTTAGGGTCAAACCTTCACAGTCCAATTTGTCCAATGCTTTCTTTGGTAGGACATTTAAAGATGAACCGATATCAACCAGAACGTGAGCAAGTGTAGTTCCTCTGCACTCTACCGAGACATGCAGCGCATCATTATGCTTTCTTCCCTTAGACGTCAGATCGGCATCAGAGAAGCCAAGACCATTGTCAGCTGTAAGGTTGCCTACACACTCTTGAAACTGATCCGCAGAAGTTTCTTGAGGCACGTGCGCCGTCTTCAGGAATTTGATCAAGGCTTTGGCATGAGCCTCGGAGCAGAGCAATAGAGCCAGCATAAAGATTTTTGAAGGGGTTTTCCCCAGCTGCTCTACGACGTCATAGTCGCTTTTCTTAATTATCTTTAAAATCTCCTCCATTTCCTTTTGAGTGGTCTCGGGGATAACCAAAGTCTGATCCCCCGTCCTGACAGGCGCTTATTGGATCCCCTTACCTTTATCAACAATAACAACAGAGGGTATAGCTTCAGGAGTATCAATTTCTTCAATAACTGGACTTCACACAGATATCTTGACAGGCACAGGAGCACTTGAGGGTCCGAAGACTGCCCGTGGAGGAGCAATCTCCGGAGAGAAGATTCTTCCGCTACGAGTGATCTTACTTGTCCCTGCAATATTTCCTATGTCAGGAGTTTCTTCATCGGAATTCTCTTCCACTAATTCGATCTGTTTCACACTGTGATAGAAGATCTCTCCTCCATAATTCCACGATATTGTCTTATTGGACTTGTATGGGATATGCCCCGGCATAGTAATCTTCAGCGATACAAACTTTGGATCGGGTGTAATCTTAACAGGTCTTTTGGAGACCTTGGAAAGATTGTCGGAAATGGTGATTATAGCAACATCATTGATTGGAGTAACAGGAGTAACAGTAGTAACATGTGTTTTCTTGAAAAAGACTTCTTGAGTATCCGTCAGGCGTTGGAGGCTGGACTTCAACAGCGGACAGTCAGATTGCAAGGTCTAACAAAGGTAACAATCTTTTTCACAGCCTGGAAAAATCCCGACTTTCAACAGATTCATCTTGATCATTGGCAACAGAGTCATTAAGTCATCAACAGCGGTAACATGAAGATCTTCCAAAATAGCATGGACATTATGACCATGTTTTGGCATAAGAGCGGATATCACATTAGGTTTTTCGGGTGCGTCAAACTCTACCTCCTTGGCATATATCAAATCTTGGATCTTGTTTTTAAGGGCCCAACAATTGTTGGTGTCGTGCCCTATACTGTCAGAATGGTAAGCACATTTTGCATTGGAATGATAATAGGGAGAAGAGGTATTTGGGTTTTTCAGCGCTTCTTTCAAGTTGGTAAGGTTTAACTTTAACAGATGAGGGAGGACCCGAGCAGGTGTCATATTGATCCTAGTGAACTGCCATTGTGGCCTTTCTACCCTTTGTCGAGGAGTTCTGGATCATCACCGCCCCTACCGCTGGTCGGCACTCCAATCTTCCTTGATTTCTCTAGGTGTAAACAACAGAGACTTCCTTCTTGGCTGGGAAGGTCTTCTTGATAGTAGTGGAAGAAAATGTATCTTTCTGAATTTTACCACTCTTAATGCCAGCTTCGACTCTTTCACCCGTCAGAATTAATTCGGTGAACCCTGCAGATGAGCTTCCGATCAAGTGATTAAAGAATGGACCTGACAAGGTCCCCAAAAACATATCAACCAGCTCTCTTTCAGACAATGGTGGTTGCACCCTTCCAGCCAAATCTTGCCACTTCTGGGCATATTCCTTAAAGCCTTCATTAGAAACCATACCCATACTCTGTAATTGAGTACAAGTAGGCGCTAAATTTGCGTTATATTGGTATTGTGAGTAGAAAGCAGCATCCAAATCCTCCCAGTTATGTACATAAGATCTTTCAAGTTGATAGAACCAGTCCAATTGCGTACCCAACAAACTATCTTGAAAAAAGTGGACCCACATATCCTTATCAGAAGAGTGAGGTTGGATCTTTCTGAGTAGGACCGCAGATACATCTTTGGACAGGACAAACCGTCATATTTAGAAAATGTAGGCACTTTGAACTTGAGGGGAATGACGATCCCAAAAACCAACCCTAGTTCTTTGAAATCCAACCCAGGTACTCTTTGTACCTCCATGGATGCCAGCCGATCTTCCAGATTTTTATACTTATCGTCCGCCGGAGGGTACTGCTGCTCAGAGTAATCTTCATCCTCTTCTTCTTCTTCTTCTTCTTCCACTTCAGCCTCAGACTCGGAAGATACCGCAACTCCTTTTCCCTTGCCAACCCCTTCATCAGACGTCGAGGGGAAATCCAAGACTCTCCTAGCTTGGTTCTCAAATCTTCTTCCCATAGTGGCCACACCAATTCTTTTCTTTTTCTTCTTTTCTTTTTCCTTTTCCTTCTCTAACAATGCTTTAAGGTCCTCTTGACCCTTTGCCAAGGTCATGAGGAGTTGCTGGAACTGGGAATTCTGTGCTTGCAGATCTTTGACCGTCTGCTCTATATCCATCTTGCTGAAATAAATAGAAGAAAGATAAGGAAACCTGGTGTGAAGACCTGTTTATGCATATGATGAATGATATGTTATTCATGTAATGCATTCAAGGATTCAGAAATTCAAATTTGTTGTAAACAAAAAAGAACGCACGTCATATTAATAAGAAGAAATTTGTTAGTACATAAATTCCCCATGGGCCAAATATTACAAAAATCTTAATGTAAAAAGAAGTTGCGCATCCTCTTTCGTGCAATATAAGTGTTGAGAGTCTGCTCTTCATGGAGTTGACGAGTAAGTTCCAAAACCTTCTTCTCACTGGCGTAGAAGCTGGCTTCAAAAGTATTCTGTTCTTCCTTGAGCTGTATCCAACTCTTTTGCAACTCTTCCAATGATGTTGGCATGTCAGGATGCAGGTGGGTGTAAGGAACCTCTCCTTCCATGACAGGCTCTTTGATCATAGGAAGAATGTAGGGGTAAGGCATCATAATACTCTGGGCGCGGGTTCGTACCCACTTGAGGTAAGGCTCAAGGGGGATGGAATTCTTGTGTCCCAGGGTCTTACTGTCCACTTTGTTGGGCATCCTCCAGGCTCGGATAAACCTTTGTCGAAGTCCTTGAGCGTCGTTGTCGAAGTCAAAAACTAAGTCAGAAATCAGCATGTCATGAGGGCCATCCCTTCGGGCATACCCAAATTGTCTCAGAGCCAAACATGGGTTGTAGGTAATGCATCCCCTAATACCAAGTAGTGGGAAATTAGGGAATTCCCCACAACGATCAATTATGATGACATTTTCTCTGGACCGAGAACACCAATAAACATCAGGATGTGTAAGAATCATCAACCGTTGCGACCACCTCAAGCCTTGTTCATTCTTCAATACTGACTGGGGAAGGTGAGAAATAAACTACCTTGCCAGAAGAGGAGTACAACACATGAGAACACCTCTTTTCCTCATTGTTCGTGTGTGAAATGAGTGGAGGATATCCCCAAGCAATGTAGGCACAGGATTCCGAGATATGAAAATCTTGACAGCATTCCCATCTATAAGCTGATCAGGGTTTGGGAACAAGACCAACCCATAGATGAGAAGTGCTACAATCTCCTCAAAAGCTTGCAGATCTAGAGAATTCCAGTAGTCTTGTGCCTTCTCAAACAGGAACTTTGCCAAGAAACCCTTGACACCACTTCTGGTTTCCCAATAACCTTTGATATCAGATGGTTGCAAGTGTAGGGCTTGAGCAACATCTTCGGGCTTTGGTTCTCTTTTCGTACCATTGTAGGGTAGTTGATGGAGAATAGGAATCCTCAGGAGTTGAGAAAATTCCTCTAAAGTAGGCACTAGTTGATAATCAGGGAATGTGAAATAGTGGTGTAGGGGGTCAAAGAACTGGAAGAGAACTTTCACCGTGTCTTCTTCAATGTTGGAGTTGACCAAGTTGAGAAGTCTACCATGTCTTTCACTGAAGGGAGAATTCTCTGGAATCTTGGAAGTAAGCTCCTTGAGTAGAGGAGGGATCCTCACAAGGTTGACCTGAATTATTTTTCTGCGGAGTGATTCCATTACCTACAAAACAAGAACAAAGATGAAGATTCAAACCCTTGAAATGGTTAGTGGATGCAAATGATGCTTCATGATGTTCATGATGTATGCACACGTATATGTACAAACAAATCACATAAGATCCTAGTTTCAGGCTTGCATGGGGTTTCATAGGTAAGTACCCTCTTGAAGTTAGTTGGCTCAACCTGTCCTATAAATAGTAATCGGGTTCTAAGGAGCTCAAAATCACTGGATTATTTTCTGTGTTCATTATTTCAGTTTAGCCACTTAACTGGCGACCAAAATATTCCAAGAAAATAACCCTCAATGAGTGTAGTATCGAGTATCTACCAATTTCGGACTGCACCAAAGTCGGTCATCTCACTACCCCTAATAAGGCCAAGATGGTCAAGTAAGGTTCTAAGAGTTCATTAGTGCTTCATGACATTACTCAACGGCCCCGTATTCTCTTTGATTGACTCAAAGGTTACCGGTACCCACAAATATGTCACACTAATATAGCTATTGCTTTAACCATGTCGGTATACCCCGCACAGTTTCCACAATGTATTGCTATTTACCTATGAATGTTTCCCAAATACGGGTGGAGGATTCAAACCCAAACAAGAGAACCAAATGTAAAGCAATCAAAGAAAACAAGATAAGCATGTAAAGGTGATCTAAACCCTAAGGTTACTCCACTTTTAGTTTTCCCCAGCAGAGTCGCCAGTTCTGTGATACGATGGGAGAATTGACTTAAGGTTTTGCGTTTGTGTTCGCAAATGTTTCGGTTTAGCAAGAGTCGCCACCGTCTTTTTATTTTATCCAAAGGAAAGGTCAAAAAGCACAGGAAAGACCTTTGAGATATTTTATTGGGTTCGGGGAGTAGATTATGAAAAGGGAAGGTGCAAGCACCCTTTTCATCCATGGTTATCCATGGGCTCTTAGTTACTTGTTTAGATCACTTGCTTTTGCTTTTCAATTGTTTGAAATGGTGCTTTGTGTGTGGTTTTGAAAGATGTTTTGAAAAGAGGCTATCGTTGTGTCAACCTTTGTAATGATTCTTGTTTGAATGTATACAAAGGTGTTTTTGTCTTATGAAAAGATTTTTCAATGTTTTGAAAGTTTGATTTGGGAAATGTTTTGAAATTGTGTTGTGAAGTGTGTTTGAAAATACAAGGATATTTTTGCAAGCTTGATCAAGTAACTAGGATTTGTCTACCCTATTTTACTCAAAGGTAGTTCCTACACATTTTTAACCCTTTTGACAGTGTTATTTTACCATTGCATTTGGTAAACAACCTTGTATTAGGATGTTAAACGGGACAGGCGCGGGTCATCGTATTGTCCATGATAGTAATTGTGCTAAGTATCTTTGGCAAGTTTTTTAAGGGACTAGATCATTTTGTATAGGCAACCAAGATAGCGTCATCGAGGGACTGTGATCTTTTGTTTTGCCAAAGTTTTCAACATGTATAACATGGTCAATTTTAAAGGCAATAAGTGGATGAAACCCTAGGGGTAAAAGTGTGCATTGTGTTGTCAATTTATATGATTTTTTTGTCTTTGTATTAGTCAAGCTATTTTTTTGATTTTGGATTTTTTGCATACACACCCTAATCTCTAATCATGGCATAATTGAAAGCATAAATGCGTAAAAGTAAATCTACCAGTATTACAACATGATTATGGGGAGGGGGATACAATTTTTGAATGGGGATTATTTGGCAAGAAATTAAAACCTTAATTTTACTATTACATCCAAATTAAATAAATGGCATAAATAATAAATGAATAATATTTAAATAAACAAATTAAATAAATATACAAAAACATTATGAATATGCAAAAATGTTTATGTTTATTTTTTATGTATGTAAAAAATATTTAGTGTATATATAAACAAGAAATAAAAGATATATATATATATATATATATATATATATATATATATATATATATATATATATATATATATATATATATATATATATATATATATATATATATATATATATATTTATTTATTAAGGGCAAAAACCCTAATTTTCTTTTAAGAAAAGAAATATATATTATATATTTTCTATGTACAATAAAATAATGTATATAAAAATAACATATATTTAGAAAAATATTATTTAAGTATAAATGATAAAAAAATAAAGGTACAATATTTTTATGTTTTTATTCACAAGTATTTATTAAATAAAATAAAAGTATATATATATATATATATATATATATATATATATATATATATATATATATATATATATATATATATATATATATATATATATATATATATATATATATATATATATATATATATATATATATATATATATATATATATATATATATATATATATATATATATATATATATATATATATATATATATATATATATATATATATATATATATATATATATATATATATATATATATATATATATATATATATATATATATATATATTATATATATATATATATATATATATATATATATATATATATATATATATATATATAATATATATATATATATATATATATATATATATATATATATATATATATATATATATATATATATATATATATATATATATATATATATATTATATTAGTCATGTACAATAAAAATAAAATAAAATATATACAAGACAAAAAAATATATTTAGAACAATATTTTTTGTGTGTAAATAAAATAAAGAATAAAAATAAAGGTATAATATTATTATATATTATTTTCAAGTTTTCAATAAATAAAAGTATATACTAATTAAATTATTTTTATGTTAGAAAAAATAAAAATAAAATACAAAATAAATGTGAAAATTTATAAAAATATATTTTGATATTTTTTATGTTTGAAAAATAAGAAAATAAAATCAGAAATAAAAATAAAATGGAAAAAATACAAAAGTATGAAGAAATGGGCCATGGGGTGCAATCAGTAAAAGGGGGATGTCAAAAACAAAGCCAGGACCAACCCCAGCCCACTAGACTTCATCTTCAACCTTCGTTCTCAAAATTGCGTGCGCCCTGTACAAAATGCTAGATCATGCATATGTGCTCTAATGCAAAAACTCAAAACATCAAAGTTGTAGCATTTTTCAAGACGAATCCAACCTTATAAAGAACTCACTCTAACTCTCAAAGACCAGAGAGAATTTCTTTGGCCCTAAATCCTAACCTAATTTTTTCAGGAAGTTCATGGACCAAATTCTCTTAACACACTTAATTTAAATGGAAACTGAGCATATGTATAACTTCATGGCTATGAATACTACATTTTTTATTCACAAACCTAAGCCTAATGATTCCTAAATAGAGAGATAGGAAGTTGACAAAAACCTGTTTCAGTTGAGATCGTGTCTGACAATGTAGAGCTTTTCAATGAGGCCTGAGGTGTTTGGGAGCTTGCTTGAACTTCCTCTGGCCTTCCCCAATGCCTAGCTTGCCTTGAATGTGCTTGAACAAGCCTACAGAACTCAACCTGCACAAGTTGAAATAAAAAATGGAAAACCTTATAAAGGGAGTTACAGTCAGTGTTTATGGGTTGGGATAACTTAGATAGGTTATATGGAAGGTGTTTGAACAAGTTTGAGGCAAAACGCACGAGGGTTTTTTGCTATGGAAGTCCAAATGCAGAAACTGCCCTGTTTTGCAAGAGGGAAGTGATTTTGTGCTATGGTTGGCTTAAGGACTCAAAGGATCGTGTTTTAGACTCAAAGGGATGTATGAAACTTGTCTCCAATGTTTGCACCATTTGGTTCTATCTGATGTTCATGTTATGTTGTGTTTTACAAGTTTCTTGTATATGAAGCAAAAGTGGACAAGTGATGCAAGACAGGCCTGTACAGGCTATCTATCCTCTTACACTCTATGCTCCTGGCCCCTCAAATTGGTGGATATTGTGTGCAGTACAAGATCTTGTTCAAGGCTTAAGAGATGTGGTTTGACATAAAGCACTTTTGACAAAAATGGCAAAGTTACCTTTTACCATTTAAGGATTAATCTTGTGTACAATCCTCTAATGACCAAAACAAAGCCTTAGACCAATGGATTTGCATTTAATTATTGAGTATGGAAGGGTTTTGAGACCTGTAATCTAGTGCAAACAAGGCTGATTAGAGTTTGCAACTTGTATCAATATGAACATGCCATGGATAAAAAGTGAGTTTTTGGCAACTTCAAGCCTTCGATTCTCCCTAACCACAAATGAGTTTGGAGAGTTCTTGGACATTTTAGAAAGCTTTCAACATGATATACATTCCATATTTGAAATGAAATTTTATATTCCAAGTGGAACTATGTGAAAAATAGCCATGAAGATGGGTCAAAATCCTGCCTAAACTAGGGCAAAATTTCACTAAGTTAAAAGTTTCATGGACCCTTGTTCCAAAAATCATAACTTGAGATCCAAGCTTCTTTTGAGAAAACTTTGTGAATAAAAGTTGTATACTTTGTGGAGGAATACAACTTTCATGTTGGAAGTTATGTTTGAATCCAATTGCATCATGGTGAAAATGTTGGGCAAAGTTGGGAAAAATTAAGAAAATTTCATAACTTAGAAAAATTCTAAGTTATGAAAATTTTCAAACTTAAACCCTAATTTGCAAAATTGGGTTTCTTGATGAACAAGTTTCATGTTTTTACACATCTTGATGAAAAATGACCCTTGGCACTTGATTTTGACCAAAAAGTCAAAGTTTGACTTTTCAATGTACAGTCAAATTTTGATCAGTTGACTGGAAAATTCATCTGTCAATCCAATGCATTTGAGATATTTTGAACCTTGTGAATAGGTCAAGATGATGCCATTGAGTCCTTGAATCCATGATTGAACCAAATTTGCCATTGGCTAGGTCAAAAGTCAGATATTACCCTTATACAGTCAAAACCCTAAAAATGACCATTTTGCCCTTTTGATGATCTGATCAAATTTCTTGAGGAGTTGTGGTCCAAACTTGATCAAATGGTTCATAGGAGCCTAGAATGCTGATGTGGATAAAAAATTGTGAGGTTTGACTGTAAATTGGCCACAATTGACTTTTTCCCCAATACAACTGATTTCTAGGTCAACTGTCCAATTGACTGGGCAAAAATTTGTTTCAAGGCTTGAAACTTGGTATGAGCAATCTTATAAGTCCAACATGAAATATGAAAGTCACTTTGAGCATTGAAAGTCCAAAAATCCCTGTGCAAACTCAAACCCTAATTTAGGTCATCAATGCAAGGAGATGTCTTGAGCAGAGCAAAACCCTAATCATGTCTGGAGTTCAAGGAGTCTTGTGAGGGGAAATCTTGATAAAATGAGATGGCAAATTTTGGGGTACAACAATCACCAACTATCTGAAAAGACTGCACTCTCCCCGATACGCAAGACCAACTAAAGCCAAAAACATTCTCACCTCGAGGACAACTTCGACGCCCGTGACGGACGTACTGTATCCCCAGATTCCATTGACGTTGATCGTAGCAACAATCTATTCTTGGACGAACAGTTCCCCAAGAATCCTATCAAAGACCAACACGAGAGTCTACAACCGGTCCATGTTCCGCAGAACGTCGACCTAACCATAACAGCACTGATCGCTACCCTTAACCAAATCAACTCCCTCATCCTCCAACAGAGCAAAAGTATGGGGGCTCTGGAGAGAAAACGGTCAAGATCTCCCACTCAGAGATACCAAAGACATAAATCCTCCAGCATATCACCTCCCCGAGGTGGGCGTACCCCAAGAAAGTAAAGGCTTGATGTTTCTCTCTGCAAGAAACATGATCGAGTATCTCCAAAAAAGGATAAAGACTTTATGCTTTTCAAGAAAATGAAGAGCACCGACAAAGACGACCGCAACAGGTCTCTATCACCCAAACTGAGGCGACAAAGGTGGAGCCCCTCCACTCGACGAGATAACAATACCCAGCGAGGAAGAGACCATCGCTCCCCTCCATTATCACCAGGAGAGACCGATGACGATGAACCCTATAGTCCATTATCAAAAGAAACTATGGAGGCACGACACCTGGTCGGGCTCGAGAAGCCGCCCCTGTTGGGATCCTACAACGGTACGGCCGATCCAGAAGACAATATAGAAGACATCGACGCCCACTTGATTACTGAAGCGTGAAAGGCATGATCAAATGCAAGTTGTTTCCCGACCACTATGAGAAAAGGTGCCATGGCTTGTTACAAGAGCCTGCATGCTGAATATGTCACTTCCTAGAAACACATGGGAAAGATATTTTCAAGGCACTTCACCGTCTCTCGGCGACATGCAAAATCAAAGGCGTCGCTAGAAGCGATTATCCAGGGCAGAGACGAATCTCTATGATCATATATCGAGTGTTTCAATTAAGAAGTCGTACAGGTCTCAACAACCAATTCCATGAAGAAGTACCTCTTAGAACGAGGGCTTTGTCCCTGAAACGACTTTGCAAAGGCTGTGGGCATCGAAACCTCACCCACGCTTGACTCCCTCCTCCTTAAAGCTCAAGCGTACATTCAGTACGAGGAGAAAAAAGCGGCCAAAAATGCTAGGGATTCAAGACACCGAGAGAATTCCAAATCCTTAAGAAGCGATGAGCCCTAAATATCCCGTCGGGGGGGGGGGGGGGGGGAGAGAAAACGGGAAGACTGATCCCGAGACTCCAAAGATTAAATGGGGCTTGCTGGTCGATTCCACGACTACACCCCTCTGACCACCTCGAGGGAGCGTATTCTGAACGAATACACCACCTCAGAATTCAAATAGGTTGGGGTACGCTTTCCTTTCCATACACCCTCCAAGCCCGGAACCGACAAGAGCAAGTACTGCAGGTTCCATAAAAGCTATGGTCACAACACCGATGATTACATTCATCTCAAGAACGTGATCGAGATACTGATCCAGAACGGACACCTCAAGCAGTACAAGAAGAAGGAAGAGGGTGCCCGTGAGGAGCCTCCTAAAACCAAGAGCGTCGAAGAAGGGAGGGAGTCCTCTGATAACAACATCATATTGGCCGCCATGAGCGTCTCACAACTAGAAGATTTCTTCTTCCCAGACATGGAGGATGTCCCCATATACTTCTCCTCACATAGTCCCCGGGAGTCTTTCCCCTCTGTGATGGTCATCTCTGGTAGAGGATTCAACAAGCACACAACGGGGGTCTATAATTAGAAGGTTCGATTAGCTTATCAAAACCAACTCCGACATGGACTCTACCCTCGACAAGGTCAGGGGAGGCTCTCACCCCCTTGCATTCTACCGAGAGGAACTACCGAGCAGAGCTCCCAACTCGACCATCCCACTTATCATATGGGCTCGCATGGCAAACTTCGATGTTCGGCGCATTCTGGTCGATCAACGAAGCTCGGTGGACATCATGTACACCCAGCTGTTCACCACCCTCCAGCTGAACGAAACCCACTTGACCCCATACGTGGGCTCGGACCTCCAAGACTTCAACGGGGCCATAACCAAACCCTGGGGATATGTCGAACTAATTATCACCTTCGGGAGAGGGATGACTGGCAGAGAAATCATAACTCAATTCCTAGTAGTGGATTTCCCATCTCTTTATCAATGCATCTTCGGGAGGCCCACTCTAGTGAAATTTATTACAGTGCCTTCCACCGTACACGTCAATATGAAATACTACACCGTCGAAGGCTTGGTCTCCACCTTTCACGGGGACGTCCAGGAAGCAAGGAGGTGTTTTGAAGCTTCAGACATGGGCCTAAGTTCCATCAATACTCAACCCAGAACGGCCACCAGATCCTCCTTGTCCTCCAGTTCTGAGGAGCCCAAACCACAACCAAGGGTCGACACTATCGACCTCGATAGCCGCTTCTCCAAGGAAGATTGCACAGAGCATAAAATAAAGGAGAAGGATCCCATGGTCTAAGGGGAGAACTGATCCCCAAATGCAGACAACGAGAAGCCTTCGGATCCCATGCGGTTTATTCTAGACGGAGACTTCAAAACCATCCCCATCGAGAATGATCCATCCAGAGGAGTCAAGATCTGAGCCAATCTCCCTGATCTGGAGAAGAGGCAACTTAAAGATTTCTTGAGGGAGAATGTTGACGTGTTCTCCTAGAGCACAGCGGAAACACCCGAATTGGACTCAGAAATTGCATGTCACCATCTGACCATAGATCATACCCTTAAGGCAGTTGCGCAGCATAGGCAGAAGCAATCTCCTGAAAAGATGGAGGTTGTCGAGCAGCCTGTCAAAGACCTCCTAGAGGCATATTTTATTTCTGAAGTCCAGTACACAAGCTGGCTCTCAAACGTAGTCGTCGTGAAAAAATCTAATGGAAAGTGGCGTATATGCATTGATTATACTGATCTCAACCGGACTTGCCCGAAAGATGCTCACCCCTTCCTAATATCGACAACTCGGACGATTTCAAATTATCATTTTCATGGATGCATATTCTGAATACAACTAGATTCCCATGGCAAAAGTTAACAAAAAATATATCGCCTTTATGACCGAATAAGACAACTATTACTACAATGTAATGCCCTTCAGCGTAAAAAACGTGGGTGTTACATATCAGCGCATGACGAACAAAGTTTTCCGCAACGAGATAGGTGACATGCTCGAAGTCTACATGGACGACATGAATGTCAAATCGACGAAAGAGGTCGATCACTCCCTCCACCTGAAGAAAGTTTTCGAGCAGGCCAAGAAATGTAAAATGCGCTTTAACCTAGAAAAATGCACCTTTGGCGTACAGACAGGTAAGTTCCTCAGATTCTACCTCATGGAACGAGGAATCGAGGCTAACCCTAACAAATGTCGAGCACTTTCCGAGTTTCCAATGCCCACTTCAAAAAAATTCATTCAAATCCTGAACGGCATGCTCACTTCACTCTCCTGCTTCGTGGTGAAATCCTCCTAACATGTGCTCCCCCTCTTCAAAATTCTTTGCAAAGAAGCTTCTTTCGAATGGACAGATGAATGCGAGCAAGAACTCACCCACCTGAAGTAAGCACTGTCGCAAACGGCCATCCTTTCTCCACCAGAGAAGGACGATATCCTTTACCTTTATCTGGTCGTAACCTTCGAAGCAATAAGTGTTGCACTAATCTAAGAGACTCCAGAAGGAAGAAGCCTATCTACTTTACGAGAAAAGCCTTGCAAGGTCCCGAGGTAAGATACCAGTAAATCAAAAAAAGTGGCCCTAGGCCTCATCAACGTAGCGAGAAGGCTCAGACACAACTTCTTGGCACATACCATAGTCATTCAAACAGAGAAACTAATAAAGAAATTGCTCGGTAGGCCTGATATGGCGGGCGAGATGCTAAAATGGTCATTAGAACTCTCTGAATTCGACATCCAATACAAATGAAGGAAATCCCTCAAAGCCCAAGAATTGGCCTACTTTGTGGCCAAAATGACTTCCCCGACACCCTCAGACAGGACACGTCAATGGACAATCTTTGTCGATGATGCCTCCAGTTTAACGAGAAGCGGGGCATGCATCATCTTGGAGAATAATGAGGGGATCATAATCGAAGTCTCTTTTGCGTTATCCTTACCTACTTCTAATAAATAGGCCAAATATGAGGCATTCTTACGGGGTTATGCCTAGTCGAAGATCTAGGAGCCAAGGAGGTGAAGATCTTCACTGAATCTCAACTCGTTGCATCCCATGTCCGAGGGGAATATCTGGTGAAAACGATCACCTCGTTGAATATTGAACCCTGATCCAATAAAGAAAGAAGAAATTCAAATCTGTAGACGTACATCATGTTCCTCGTGTACATAACGCCGAGCAGACATCCTGTCCAAACTAGCAAGCACAAAGAGGAACTGGGGGAACAAGTTGGTGATACATGAAATTCTTCCTTGACTGAGCATCCATAGACCCCCTCAACTTTGGAAGTATTCTCCATAGGAGACAACGAATGTTGGATGACCCCTATACACGACTACCTCATAAAAGGGGAGCTACCCGCTGACTCAAAAGAGGCGGTCGTGGTTAGACAAAGAGCTTGCTCCTATGTTCTGTTCGAAGGAAAATTGTACAGGAGAGGGTTTTCCATTCCCCTCCTCAAATGAGTTGACCGGAGCGATGCAGATTTCATCCTGCTCGAAAT
Organism: Vicia faba; assembly: GCA_948472305.1. Lineage (NCBI taxonomy): Eukaryota > Viridiplantae > Streptophyta > Magnoliopsida > Fabales > Fabaceae > Vicia > Vicia faba. The sequence continues at coordinate 10,549 of CATIWC010002672.1, read as the reverse complement.
CCATGAAGGGATAAATAGCCAACACCTTGGTGGAAGATCCTTCGCTAGGAAAGCTCTACGAGCAGGGTATTATTGGCCCACCATGCAACACGACGCAAAAGAGAACATGAAGAGACATGACAAGTGCCCACAGCACGGGGACATGCACTTAGATCCCCCAAACGAGCTCAGTTTCTCTCTTCCCCCTGGCCCTTTGCCTGGTGGGGATTATATCTCCTCAGGACCGTTTGTGGTAGGTAAAAATCAAAACAAATACTTGATAGTAGTCATCGACTACTACACCAAATGGATAGAAGTAGAAGCATTGGAAAAAAATTACCGCCTAAAAATTCTTGCGCTTCTATAAAAGAAACATCCTTGCTCGGTTCGGAGTCCCGCAGACGATCGTCACCGACAACAGGACCCAGTTCACTGACCAAGCCTTTTCAGTAATTCTTCCCCAAGTTGGGCACCACCCAACACTTTGCCTCTGTCAGGTATCCTCAGGCAAACGGCCAGGCCGAGTTTGCAAACAGGGTGCTACTCAGGGGTCTCAGACGAAAGTTAGACGAGACCAAGAAAAGATGGGTCGAAGAGTTTCCCAGCGTACTCTGGGGTGTCATACCCCAAAATTTCCCTATCATTACAATAGTCATATTGTTATTTGGTTTCTAAATAAGTGAATCATATTGTGCAAGTTTTATTTCTACGGAGGTTTAAAATCAAAGAGAGGTGTATTGATCCAAAATAGACTATCAAAATATGATGGTCCATTAGATTATTATAAAAGCACATTTCAAATATTATAAGAATGAGGTGCATTTGTTTATAAAAGGGTGAACGTTTTTGAAGGGCCTAAGATGCATTTTTGTATGACCAATAACAGAGTTCTTTTGAGAGCCCAACATTTTTGTAGAGTAGATTAGAAGTCAATTTCTGGCTTTTTAAATTATTCAAATACACTAATAATGATTATCATTGATATAATTAGTATTAATCGTTATTAACAATTACCATCAGTTGTAAAACTAGTTTTGTTCTTATTAATTATTGTTAATATGATTATTATTATTTGTTTTAGTTATTTAATTATTGTTATAAATTAAATATTATTATTTTAAACATTTGTTGGGTCAAAATTGGGGTTTCTAACCCTAATTCCAAATCTCAAACACCCAATAACCGTTGTTTGCCCCCAATCTGCCGCAGGTTTCTTCCCCCCAATCTTAATCGTCGTCCAAGCCCATAATTTCGCCCAGAAACACATAGCCCAATAACAGATTCGAAACGCACATAATCAACTGAATCACTCAAAACACAATGAAATCTTATAATGTTAAATAACGAATCAAATATTACTACAAATCTAGGTCTAAAACTAAATCAAATCTTTGATTAGATTATAAGTATCAAAATCATTAAGAATTGTAAATCAAATCCCTAATTTCTAAAATTTCAATCAATTTGAATCAATTTCTAATCCCTAATTTCCTAACAATCTCATATGTAATGCTAAAATATCACAAAAAACTTCCTAATCTATCTAATCTAAAACTCTATAAATAACCTAAAAAACTAAGAGAAAGGGACTGAAAATGATTTCTTGCTGAAGAAGGACAGAAGGAGTAGAAGAAGAGGAGGAGAAGGTTATAGAACATCATTGCCACCTCTCAAGCTGAGATCTAGGGTTTCAATGTCTGAAACCCTAAGAACTCATCATCCGCCGCTGCACCGTCATTTGAGAGTAACAAAAGACAGAGGGTTGGAGACGAAGCAGTGAAGAAGTCAGAAGGAGAAAGCTCGAAGTTCGGTCGATAGAGGTAATGTAAAACTTATCTTTATAAATTGTTGGGGTTGTTGTTGTGGTTTCAAAACTTCACTTAGGGTTACGGTATTCGTGATCGCCGTTGCTTTAGTCGCCACCGAGTTTGGTGGTTTAGGGTTTGATTTGGGTTGTGGTGTTTGAAACAAAAGAGAGAGAGAGAGAGGAGGGCTGGAACGAGAGAGGAAAGAAATGAAAGGAAAAAAATGAAACAAATTTTTTATACTCCTTTCGTCTTTTGAATTCGTGGGACATGTAGCCAATATATGTCCACGTAGTCCCGTGTTGCGTCCCTATATTGACTACCATACACCTTCACCTCATCAGCATAACGATCGCAATCAAACACTCCTGATTCCGCTAGCCCACTGTAACCCCTACGCACGCCGATGCGCGATCTCAATGCACCCAGGTGCTCCTTGGGCCTCTTGGTCAATTTTTAGGGCCAAAAGCCCATGCTATCCACACCCTGTTTTTTTTTGCTTGCCTAACATAATTTGCACCCGCTGTGCTGCTGGGCCAAATATAATATCTGGATTTTGACCCATGCTTTTAACACGCACACCTTTTACTACATCAATTAGCTATACACCCCTTGCATTTTTCTTAATTAATTAATTAACTCATTTGTTTAAATTCTACTCATTTGTTTTTTATAATTTATAATATAAAACTTTTTTCTAGATTCACTACAAAAAAACATTATTTGCCAGGGGGTTCAACCCCTCACAAATATAAAATTTGCGAGGGGACTGGTCCCCTAAGAAAACAGGGGGTCGCAAATTTATTTGCGAAGGGATTTACACGTCGGTATTTTTCCACCCTCGCTAAATGCAATTTGATTTTTATAGTCTACAGTATACAAACGTAGGCGCATGCTAGGTGGTTCGCAGTGCGTCAGAATTTTTTCTTGGGGTTAAGCCTCTGGCAAAATGTAAAAGCTTTTCCATTTGCGACGGGTTAAGCCCCTGGAAAAATACAAACATTGACAATTTCTAGAAGTTTATCCCATGGAAAATCGTAAAAATATATATTTTTTTAAATTAATATTCATAGAATAAAAACCAGTAATGATAGTCATATTAATTATATTATTATAATAAAATTAATATAATAAATATAATTAAACATAATAAATATAATAATTAAAATTCAATCAAACATAATAAAAATTAAAATAAAACTTCATGCAAATTAAAATAAAGTTCTTAAGTTCAAAATAGTTAACATAAATTCTTTCATACAAATTAAAATAAACATTAAATTTTCAAATTTAAACATCCTATTCTTCTTCATCTTGTTCTTCTCCTTGCTCTTCTTCTTCAACAATTCCTCCATATCCACTAATTCCTCCAAATCCACCACCGGAATTTTGTGAAGCCAAAAATTGATCAAATATTTGAACCTGCTCATTTGCAATCCGCATTGCTTCTTGATACTCTTGTGTTTGCCTCCTCATTTCTTCCTGTAACTCTGTTTCTCTTCTCTGCATTTCTTGTTGCTTCTCTAATTTTTTTATTCATCTCTTTAATTTATGCATTTCTTGCTGCTACGTGGAGTTCTGCCTCAGTATTCGCCAAGTTTCTCACAGTTTTCAAGCATTTTGGCAGTTAATATAGGTGGAGTTGACGTTCCTTCTCCATCAGCAAGTCTCATTCTAAAACTCTTATCACGCTGCTTGATATTTTTAGCGTACCCTCCAGCACCATACACTCTTCCATTTTTCTTCTTTCCACCTGAAACATCATACCATGTCCGAAAACCCAACACATGATCAACATGATATCCTGATGGTGGTTCAAGTTCAGGATGCTCTGGCAACTGTAAGGTAAGTTGTCTATCAAACTCCTCCTACAAAAAAAATTAAATGTTATAACAATTCAAATAATCTAGGTCCATATAAAAGAAATAAATAAAATGTTTTTAATATAAGAAAAACGCACTTGAGCGTTTCTTGTGCGCTCATCAACAAACTCTCCATTTCTCTTGAGATGAGTCTCTAGATAAAGCTCATTAAGAAGTGGAGTTCTACCTAACTCTTCACGCTACTTAAATAAGTAAAAAAAATTAGTTACATGTAATCTAAAATCTAAATGATAAATTAATTAAAAAACAAATAAATTTACATACCATCTTTCGTGCAACTTCAACAACACTAATACTACTCGTTGCGTAGTTGCAGCCACCAGCTTCAGATGCTCTATTTTTCTTTGCCTTTTCAGATATTTCCTTAAATTTTTCAGAATTCCAATGGGAATTAAGATATTGAAATATTTCTACTCCTATCCAATGTGGACGTTTCTTTTTTCCCCATTTAATTCTAACATTCCTCATGGTGTCATAAAATCGGGCACTATATTTTGAGTGAAAAATTTCTTCAATTTGGACTTCATCTCTAACATCCCAATAACACTTCTCCTACATTGTTGTATGAATTCAAAATTAAGCTATAAAGAATCATGAATATCTAAAAAAATATAAAGGAAAAATATATCAAAAAAATATAAAGGAAAAATTTACCTTAAATGCATTAAACCAATCTTTTCTGTCATCTTCAAGTACAGCTCCATAACTCGGCCAAAATTTTGTATACTTCTCTTTAATAATGCCTGTTATGATCAATATTGCCTGATGGGGGCAAGATCCTAAACACCAAAATCTCGAGTTAGAATTGATTAAATAAAACTCAAATTTAAAATAATATAAAACATATATAAACACTTACGATCTAGAGTCGGGCCAAATGACAAGTCTGCCACGATAATATCTAACTTTTTACGGCTTATTTCTCCTTAAGTTGTGCTCCCTCCTACTTTGCTCCTCAGTAGCACTTGTAGTATCTTTTTGAGAACTAGTTTCTCCAGGAGAACTACTGGTATATCCAGGAGCACTGGAATCTACGGGAGCACTGGTATCTCCATGATCATCCTCAAAAGGCATGGGTCAGGGCATGCTAGATCCACTTAGCTCCATATGAATGGGTCCACTCGTCTGCATGGAAGGCATAGGAAAATATGTACTGGGTCTAGTAGGAAAATATGGTGTGCATCCAGTAGGACTAATAAAAGCTTTCGGGGATATGGGCGGGAATGGTGTGCATCCAGGAGGTATGGATAATAATCCAGTGAAAGATCTAGACATAGGTGGGAGGTAGGATGCATAAGAGATATAATAGGATGCATAAGAGATGGAGTGGGATGCATATGAGGTGGAGTTGTATGCATATGAGGTGGAGTAGGATGCATAGAGGTGGGGTAGAATGTGGAGTAGGATAATTTACCACTTAACTCAATTGTGGCATAGGAATAAAGAAATCTGAATCAAGCACCTCCTCTATAATGTACCTGATGTTGTGATGCTTTTGTTGGGAGGCATTTTTCTTGGGTGGAATTTTTTCTATTTGAAAGAAAAACATTAAATAATGAATGTTACATAAAAGATAATATTACACAAGATAATATATTTGAAATATAATATTACACAAGATTATTTTGAAAGACAATATACACATGAGTTATTACATAATACATATTCAAATTATTCATAATCATAATCTTCATTGTCTTTCATCGGATCTGAAGTTATTGTCTTCAGACTCTCCTAGCTCTTCATGCTCTTCTTCCACAGGATTTATTGACAACAAGATAGTTGCGTCAACTTGTTGACCCTCACTTCAGTATCACATAAAATTATAATCTCCTCAGTTTCAATTACCTCAATAACATGTGAAATCTCATCATCTTGGTATGCAACATCTTCCATTACTTCGTCAGTATCAATTTGATCCATTGGGTTGGATTTGATTACAACATAACATCCTCGTTTGCATGGGGTAATTGAAGGATAAGGTACATAATAAACTTGCCTGACATTGTGTGCCATTATGAAAGGGTCATACTATTTGTATTTTCTATCTATTCCAACCTCAACGGTGCTATATTTTTTTATCAATTTTTATTCGTCTAGAAGATGGATCATACCAATCACAATAAAACAAGACAACTTTATTTTATGAGTCCATATATTATAGACCAACTCGTAAATATGTGTGATAACCCTATAGAAGTCGTCCTCACCACTGTCTGTAACTCCTTTTACGACACTGTTTATAGTTCTCTTCCCTTCACTCCAAATCTCAGTGTGAAATTTGTAACTGTTTACAAAGTATGTGTGTCATTCATTCACACGTTGACGAGGCCTTTTGACAAACTTCTCAAATGTATTATTTCAGAACTTGGTGCAACAATACATGATAATTATTGCTTGAACCAAGATGGAAAATAGGCATGTGTGTAACCAGTCGATGGTTGTTCGCCTGTGCTTTGATAATAGTAGGTACTAAATGCCCTATTTAAAAAAAATATAGGTTAGAGAAGGTTACAAGTCTTAACCAATAAAACATATATACTTAATTAAATATACTTACTCAAGATATGGTTTAACTTCAACGCAATAAATCAACACATGAACATGGGCAAATTGCATTTCTTTTTGAGAAAGCTAATGCTTACTCGTCTTCCTGAGGGCCGGCCTGGACGACCAAAAACTGATAAGGTGAATTTACTTCTTTCACATACGTGAACTTCGTTTCTTGGGATTCTTGGAGTCAACGTCATGTGATTGAAATATTGAGAGAAAAATGTGATGTTTCGCGATGTAAATAATGTGCAAAAATTGATCCCTTAACTCTTGCTTTATTTTTCACTGATCACTTTGAGTTATCCATGAATCATTCAAATGGATACATCCATCTATATTGAACAGGTCCACCTAGGAAAGCTTCATAAGCAAAATGCACAGGGAGATGCTCCATAGAATCAAAGAAACCTGGCGGAAAGATTTGCTCTAACTTGCAGAGAATGACAAGAATATTTTGGTCCAGTTTAATGATGTCATCTACTCTTAAATTTGACGCACAAATGTCTCTAAAAAATTGACTAATCCCAGTTAGTGGATTAAGCACATTCTTGGGAAGTGAACTGAATGCAATTGGAAGCATTTGTTCCATGAAAACATGAAAAACATGATTTTTTAATTCCATGCATCTTCCCTGTTGAGGTGTCAACACATCTTGCCAAGTTAGAAGAATAACCATCAGGCATCCTCAAATCATTTAACCACCGGCAGACTGATTTTTTTTCTTTGGGAATAAGAGTATAACAAGCCTTGGGTTTTAATAATTATCAATTTGGTTGAGGTTTCAACTCTAATTCTCTTTTATTACACAAAAGTTACATGTCTTTTCTAGCCTTCTCATTATCTTTCGTCTTCTCACTATCCATCACTATGTTAAATATATTATCAAAAAAATTCTTCTCGATATGCATAACATCAAGATTATGTCGTAACAAATTATCCTTCCAATATGGGAGGTCCCAAAAAATACTTCTTTTTGTCCAATTATGAGAATCCCCGTATCCTTGAATTCTACGTGTTTCACTATTATCTGTGAATTTTGGGTAGGTCATGAACACTATTCCATACTTCAGTCGATAACAATCGAGGGGGAGGTAGATCTGTTACTTTTTTCTTTTTATAAAGGCATTCTTATTTCTTCTAAATTCATGGTTTGAAGGTAAGAACCTACAGTGACAGTCAGAGCACGAACCTTTCTCACCCCTTATCTAAAGTAAACGCTTTTGTGTGATCCATGCAATGTAGACATCCCATTTTGCCATGCGTACCCCATCCAGACAACATGCCATATTTAGGAAAGTCGTTAATTATCCACATCAAAGCAACTCGCATATTAAAGTTTTGTTTACAGGACACATCATAAGTCCACTCTCCCACCCATAACCTCTTGAGATCATCAATTAAAGGTTGTAAATAAACATATATTTCTACCTTTGGACTCGACGGTCCTATAATGATGCATGTCAAAAACATCTAAGGTTTCGTCATACACATCTCAGGAGGGAGATTGTACGGGGTAATAATAACTGGCCAACAAGAATATGCATTTGCAGTCAAATTATAAGGAGTGAAACCATCTGAGCATAATCCAAGTCAGACATTCCTGGGTTCTACTGCAAATTCCTGATGAACTCTATCAAAGTGTTTCCATGCCTCGCCATCAGATGGATGTCACATCATGCCTGAACTAATTTTGTTTGTATGGTGCCATGTCATTTGGCTTGCGCTGTACATTGATGCAAACATTCTTTGCAACCTAGGTATTATTGGCAGATAGAACATGGACTTTACTGCAACTCGTTTTTGCTTTCCAGCTCCTTTACTGCGAACTAAATACCTCAGACTATTGAAAAAATTATATACCTCCAATTCCCCGTCATTTGTACCAAACTCATTGTCATAAAACAACATGCAACCTCCAATACAACAATCAATCTTTTTTACTTCTAGTCCTAACTTCGACACCATCCTCTTTGCATCATAATAACTTGTAGGCATGTTTTCTTTCATAGGAGTTGTGTCCAACATCATTCTCGCAAAGAATTCCAAACATTGATCGGAAACATTCCAATTTGACTTTGCAGTCAAAAGCCTCACACACATTGATAGCCTAGAGTCAGAAGACCCCTCAAACAATGGTACATTATTTCTTTCAACAACTGATAAATTTTTTGCGCTTTCTCATTCGGGAGCTCTTCTGCGTCAAAGTCTTGAAGTTCATCATAAGCCACATTCACCCCTAATGTGTCATTTACCATATCCTCGACTAGATTAAATTGTTCCTGGAATTGCATATGTGATGGACTCCTTGGATCATCTCTATTTATATCTGGTCCAATGCATGTTTGACTGCTAGAAGCTTCTTTATTCATCTCTGGCCTTTTTTCCCCATTAGATGTCCAAACCCAATAATTTGGTCTAAAACCCACTATCTCCAAGTAACGCTTCACTTCACTAGGGTCACTAATAATATTTCAGCAACCACACTTTAAACACGGACACCTTACCCCTCCTTCACTTTGACAACATTCTTGACCAAACACATACGAGAGAAACCCGACAACTCCTTCCTTAAAATGCCGGTTTAAGCCCACGTCTTCTAAGAAACATTCTATCATACATCCAACTACGGTAAAATTGATAATATTCCATACTGCACATGTACAACATTAATCATATTTAATTTTATTAAATAAAGTGGGGGTTGATCTAACGACAAATTTTTAATTTTTTGTCGATTAACATCATAAAACTTGTTATAAATTTCATAATATTTAATACAATATTTCTACTCTAATTAAATATTTATTCATACAATATATCTACCTAATTTTAATAATGTTTTTGAAAATTATTTAACCATACTTTCTAAATATATATTTCACCAAATAATACATATACCTATTTATTCTAATCAAACATACTTTTTAAATATATTTTTAATCTTGAAAATATACTTTTTAGAGATATCTTTTTTAAATGAGTATATAAATATATTTACCATATTATAAATTCTAAAAATTAGTTTTTTTTTTCTCTAAAAAGCTACATCTTCATTATATATATTTACTTATTATCTTAAAAATTATTGAACCATAATTTTAGAGTTATTTCTTTTATTAAAGAGTATATAAATATATTTATCATATTATATCTTTTAAAGAATATTTTCTTTCTTCTTAAAAGCTATATTTACTTATTATTTTCTAAATAAATATTATGATGTTTACTAACACACATAAAAATATACTAAAAACTTATTTTTAATACTAAACATAAATTATATTATTTATAATAAATAACTTATTTTTAATACTAAATATATTATACTAAAAGAGTAAATAAATATATTTACCATATAATAACTTTAAAAATTAATTTCTTTCTCTCAAATTTATATACTTTCTCAAAATAACAATATAATATATTAATAAACTTAATTTAAAAAAAGCATTATTCTTTTATTAATCTTTCTTATACTATTTTTAAAAAAAAAAAATAATGTTTTAACAATTCTGTTTTTTAAAAATAATATTGTTTAGGATATACTGTTTTTAATAATACTTTTTTTAATAATACTTTTTTTTTAATAATACAGTTTTATAATGTTTTTAATTATGTTTTTTCTTTAAAAATAATTGATATTTTAATTCTGTTTTTTCTTTAAATATATATTTAAATATATTTATCTTAGATTTATAAAATTGTTTTATAATGTTTTTAATTATGTTTTTTCTTTAAAAATAATTGATATTTTAATTCTGTTTTTTCTTTAAATATATATTTTAATGTATTTATCATAGATTTATAAAACTATTTTTTAAATAAATATTTAAAAAAACCGTATTAAAAAAACATACTATTTTCAAACTATATATTTAAATTGTTTTTAACTACTATTTTTAAACTGTTTTATAATACTATTTTTAAAAAATTATAATACTTCACAAAAATATTTTTAAACACAAAGTTTTTACTATGTTATTTATTCTGTTTTTTTATAAATAAATTATAAAAAATTTCATATTATTTTTTAATTATTTTTAAATAGTTAATAAACAATATTTCACAATAATTATATCACAACAACCCATTTCAATAAATAAACAGAACATAATTTTTTTAGATATACCTTGAAGATGAACACTTTAAAATTTGAATTCCTTAGTAGCTTTAGATGATAACAATAAAACCTGAAATTAGAAATCGAAAAATTAAAATTATTAATAAATATGTTTTATAAACAAAATAAATATAAATTAGACATAAAATCAACAAAAAAAATTACCTTAAATATATGAAGTTTTTGATGAAGATTTGAAGATGAAGATG